>QGSO01000686.1:0-13579 GCA_011037825.1 Carya cathayensis
AGTTCATGTTCACATCATGTTATGTTCACGTTTATGATATGTTCAAGCTCACGTTCATGTATGTTATGTTCATGTCCATGTTATGTTTCACGTTCATGTTATGTTGTATTGTTCATGTTATGTGTTAAGCTTAAGTTATGCCAGTTAAGTCAAGTTCAGTTCACGTTTAAGTTCTGGTTAAGTCAGCTATATGTCAAGTTATACTATGTTTATGTATGACTATAATTATGCATTTATGCTTTTACTGCCATGCATGCATTTTTAACCTGTGTGTGAGTTTTATGTTAACTTACTGAGATTTGTAATCAAATCTCACTGTGGTAGTCCCAACTACCATTCCCCCCGAATGGTAGATCTTGTTACAGGACCCAAAGGAGAATTGGAATCTGACCAACTGAATACGGTCGACTAGGCCACGGTGCGATGTTGATGATGGTATAGTATTTAACTTAGGTTAATACTTGTACTTTTGGAGTTGTATCTCAAGTATTCTTTTGATCACAACCATTTTAGACTAGTGTGGTGATCACGGCTTTTTAGTATGCCTTTATGTATGAAATATGTTTCAAGTATTTGGGATATTTTTGTTTGGTGCATAGTTTGCTAAAGAGAAAAATTATCCGCTGCGAATATTGCATAATGCTAGATGCATGTTAGGAACATTGCATCTTATTGTCATGAACGGGGGCAGGTAACCTTGTGTTGCATGTCTCGACGCTTCAAATGTCCGTTTAATCCCAAGCGGAATTTGGGGGCGTCACACTTTTTCTTTTCATATGCCCATATCATACATACCTCTCCACATTGGAGTATAACCTATATACTGATTTTTCTATCCTTTTTACTTCCAAGTGTATACTAGGTGTGGAATTTTCATTTTCTTTCTTTTATTTTATCATTTTCAATTCAAAAAAAAAAAGAAGAAGAAGAAGACAAAAAAAAGAAAAGAAGAAGAAGACAAAAAAAAAAAAAGGGAGAAGAGTACAAGTTGCAAAGTGTTCAATTGAGTGAGCTCCGAAAAAAAAAAGGTTGGCAGAAATGGAAAGAATACCAAAGTCGCATGTGTTTGTCTATCAAATTGTGAAAAAAAAAAAGAGAAGAGGAAGAAGAAAGAAAAGCATTATTATTTGATGATCTGACAAGTGGAGAGTACATCAATTGAGAAGTGTGGTTTACTAAGATATTTAATAAAATTTCCTTTGTATGTACTTGGAAGTCTTTTGAATTCTTTTCATCCTTTTTTTTTTCATATAGCCCCGAACCCAAGCCACGTTACAACCCTTTGTGTTGACCGTTCTGATCATAAGTAAACTTTTGGAAAGAGTGGTAAAAGTCTCATTTGTTAGTGTTCCTATCATAAGATCAATGTTTACTTGTTGCTTGTATATGCCTAGTTTCCTATGAGAGTGTGTGTACACCCATTGTCAACTCCATAAAGAGAGCCCTTACATGAAACACTATTATACCCATGAGTTATGGAGTTGAACCTTTTGCTAGAGACGTTCTTGATGTTGCATGTGTCAAAGTTAGTGGTAAGATGGTTATGGCTTGAAGAACACACACACTCAGTGGATTGCTATAGGCAGATTGATCTTGTTGGGTTATTGGATTCCTTAGATTGTTTTGATATGTGAATCTGGAAAGTGTGATTTGATGGCCTTTATGTGTGATTTTCTTTGGTCTCTTTCGTAGTTTTGACATAAAAATTGCTAGGGACTAGCAATGAGTAAATTGGGGGGTGTGATGAGTGTGCGAAAGTGTACTCTAAATACCCTATTATTATATTAAAATGCTAAAATGTGAATAGAAATCATAGAAATTAATGTGTATTTTTTAATTGAGTTTCTATTTACATTGAGATACTCCTAAGCAGTTTTTTTATGTTTAATTTCAGAGTTTATAAAAGAGCAAGTCAAGCCCAGTCAAATTCAAAGGAGGACTTTCATGCGTTTGAGAGCAATTTGGAATAAAAGAAAAAGAAAAAGAAATCACAAAAGGAAACCACAAAAAGTCCAAGTCCGAAATTCGTTAAGAGACAGTTTGGATATACTTTAGTCTTTTGACCGTAACGTTTTACTCACATATCTGATTGATGTGATCCTTGATGAGTTAGAAAGCTATCTTAAAGGGCTATATATTTGTCTCTAATAAGGATTTCCAAATTCGGACTCCTAAAGTGTGTAAGTGAGTGCCAAGATGTTTCTCCCACTTTGCAAATTTCTAATCAATGCATCTTGTTGTTCCATCTTATCCCTCACTTTCCCCAACTTCAAATTTATTAACCTTTCAAACTTTTGTTGCATGGACTGCAACAAAAAGAATGAATTGTCTGCCACCCCTATTGATGTTAAGTCCTTATTATGAGACATAGTACATGCTGCACAAAAAAGAATATTAGTGAAAAAAAGACCTCACACGCTCCCTTACGTGTTTATACTCGATACCTACCTTGAAACACTGATGGGCCCCAAGGTGAACCAAATCGTAAAGATCCTTTGCAAGTTTTAGAATGGGCAATTACAAGATCAAGAGCTAGGAAGATCAAGGAAGCAATGCAAGGATGGGTGAAATTCACTTGAGACGTGTTTAGCAAGTGCCCAATATTCAAGATGGGCTTGAGAGAAGGAGATCCAGCTTTCAACTATGGAATTATTTATTTTATTAAAAGGGCTTATATTATTAATAATAGGAATTAATCAAGAATCATTAGGCTTGGGGATCTCCAGCCCACACGTCTTATTTCGAATGAACTAGGGTTTTTAGGAAGGCCTTGTATTTTACCCAAGGGCTTATTTGGAAAGTTATTATTTTTATTTGAACTAGTGTTTTTGAGGATTGTTATTTAAACCACTTGTAGTCTCATTTGAGAAAAAAGACATTATTGAAATTGATGAATTTTATTCATTGTGAATTGAGTTTATCTTCTCTTGTTCTTAATTGAACGTTTGAACTTATCAAAGGTAAATCACAACCTTTGTGGCGTTCCTCCTTTGTAATCTGGGTTCTTGAGACGGGATCTTCAACGGGTCTAGATTTTCATATAATCTAGGTTCTTGAAATGAGTTCTCAACGAGTCTAAATTCTCCATCCATAGACTTGAGTTTGGCTTTCCTGGGTTTATTTTTCCGATATTGTTGTTGGGTCTCAAAGCGAGTCGATTGGGGTTCACATCATTTGGTATTCACAGCAAGGTTTCCAATCAGGTATGATTCTATCTTTTATTTATTGTATTGTTAATTCTAGAGTTTCCTAGGGTTGAAAAAAAAAAGTGTAGAAATTCGTTTTTCCTAGGGCTGCCAAATTACTCTATCATTTTGGTTTCACTTTCATCATCATAGGGTTGCTAAATTCCTTGTTTGAGGGCTGCTAAAATTTGCACCATCTAGGGTTTGGAATTTCTATGATTTCGTTGATTCCCTTCTATTTCCTTGTCAATTTCGTGTGTTTGAATTCAATTGTTTGATTTTTTACAATTGAATATTTCTATTTGTGGTTGAATTGTTGAGAAAAAGAAAATAAAATAAAATAAAAGGAAAAGAAAAGAAAAAGAAAAGAAAAGAACAAAAGAATAAAAAACAATTTCTGAATTTTATTTTTTATTGAGCCTTATCATCAAAGGGGCTGTATATATCATTATAGTTGATATTTTGGTTTGCAATTACTCTTTCCCTCATATAAATTCCTTGAGTCTCAAGTCATTTTATTCCTTCCGTGCTTCTCTTGTTCTTATTTTCTTGGACCTAATTACTAGTTAGAATAAAACAATGTTGTATTGTCTTGATTTATTAATTCAGAAAGAACTTGAGTGGGAAAACTTTTGAGGTAAAAGGCAAGAGAATGTGAGATCATTATCGGGAAAAAGTCAATTAAGAGTGAAACAGAGTGGAGTGCCATTATTTGAGTGTAAACACGTAAGGGAGAGTGTGTGAGGTCTTTTTTCTCTAACATTGTTTTTTGTGCAGAACATATGATGTCTCATAAAAATGACTCATCACCAAAGGGGATGGTAAATAACTCATTCTTTGTATTGCAGTCCATGCAACAAAAGTTTGACAGGTTAAATTTGAAGTTGGGGATATTGAGGGATAAGATGGAACAACAAGGTGCATTGATTAGAAATTTGCAAAGTGGGGGAGATAGGAAGAGACGTGAGCCTAGTATTGAGAATAGGTACGATAAGAATGAAAAGTATGGCAAGTCTCTTGTTGTTAGGCATGCTCCCAATATAGAATTTAAGATGGATGATATAGAGCAGCAAAGAGAGAACATTTTTCGTACTAGATGCCACATCAACAACAAGGTATGTAGTATGATCATTGATGGGGGGAATTGTACTAACGTGGCTAGCACTACTTTAGTTGAAAAATTGAATTTACTTATCTTGAAACACCCTAGACCATACAAGTTGCAGTAGTTAGTGAGGTTAATCAAAAAAAGAAAGAAAGAAAGTGAACTTGATCAAAACAGAAAGAGAGAAAGTGAGATTGATCAAAAAAGAAAGAGTGAAAATGAGATTGAGAAAAAAAGAAATAGTGAGGCCAAAACCTCAAGAGAAAGAGAGAGTGAAAAGAACGAAAAGAGTGAAGAAAAAACAAAGAGTGAAAAGAAAATAGAGAGTGAAAAGAAAAAAGAAAGTGAAAAGAAAAAAGTGGCTGAAGAAAAAATAGAGAGTGAAAGGAAAAGAGAGAGTGAAAAGAGAAGAGATAGTGCAGAAAATGAGAGAAAAATAAACAGAAAGTGAGTTCTTTTGCTAAGGCAAGTTTTAATACTAACGAACTTAACGTACCTTTGCCTAGTATTGTTGTTTCTTTGTTGCAGGGATATAAGGTCATGATTCCTAGAGGTGTGTTTAGTGGATTGCCACCTATTAGAGAGATAGAGCAATACATCGATCTAGTACTAGGTGCGACAATCCTTAGCCAACCTTTATTTGAAGAGCATAAGTCCTTGACGCACTTGAAGGGACAAGATAAGTTGGATAGAATGCATGCCAATTGGGTTCAATTCATTGAGACATTTCCTCATGTAATTCAGTACACACATGATAAGAAAAATTTTGTGTTTGATGCTTTAGCAAGAAGGTATGTCCTTGTCATCATTTTAGATACAAAATTATTGAGACTTGAATATGATAAGAAATTGTATGTTAATGATGATGGCTTGGCTAGTGTGTATAGAGTATGTGAGAAAACATCGTTTGGTAAGTTCTATAGACTAGATTGGTACTTATTTAGCGAGAAAAGACTTTGTGGGCCTACTAATTTTATGTGTGAGTTGCTTGTGTGTGATAGACATGGAAGTAGTTTGTTGGGTAACTTGGGTGTGCTAAAGATTTTATACATGTTACATGAACACTTTCGGGTGTATCATTTGCCATTTATTGACGTGTTGCATGAACGTTTGTGGCAGTATCATTTGCCATTCATTGACGTGTTGCATGAACACTGTGGGAATATTATTCGCCATTCATTGAGGTTGCATATAATCTGAGTTGTCATTTTGGTGTAAAGAAGAGTTTAGACGTATTGCATGAATACTTTTGGGAGTATGGTTTGCCATTCATTGAGGTCGCATATAATTGGAGTGATCATTTTGGTGTAAAGAAGGCTTTAGATGTGTTTCATGAATGTTTGTAGGAGTATCATTTTCCATTCATTGAATTGTTGCATGAACGTTTGCGAGAGTATCATTTATCATTATTAGAGTTTGCATATAAGAAGACCATATTACTATTTCTCATTCATATTTTGAAGTTGTTTTTGGTTTTAATCCACTTATATATTTTGATTTAATGCATTTACCTATTGATGACAGAAATAGCTTGGATAGAAATTTCCATATTCTTGATAAAATTAATAATACTTCATATCCAGTGGACCTTCCAGGTAAGTATCATGTGTTTGCTTTTTTCAATGTTACTGATCTTTTTCCCTTTGATCCAGGTGGAGATTCGAGGTCGAATCCTTTTGAAGAGAGGGGGAATGATGGGCCCCAAGGTGAACCAAGTCGTAAAGATCCTTTGCAAGTTTTAGAATAGGCAATTACAAGATCAAGATCTAGGAAGATTAAGGAAGCTATGCAAGGATGGGTGAAATTCACTTGAGACGTGTTTAGCAAGTGCCCAATATTCAAGATGGGCTTGAGAGAAGGTGTAACAGCCCTCTAAAATTATCAGTTTTGGATTCTTTCCCGACAGCAATCACATCTCTCTCGTCTTAACCCTCTATCTTTAGTTATTTATGTTTAACATAGTTGATTTGGTTGGCTGTAGACTGTGTAGTTAGTGTTTGTGGAGTTCGCTGCGTAGTTGTGAAACGAAGTGTGGTTGTGAAGTGTTAGGCTTGATTTTGTAGTTTTGTGGACTGTGCTGTGAAGTATAGGCGTGAGATGGATGCGTAGATGTGATACGGCGGGTTGTGTGAAGAGAATACGCGTGTAGCGTATTCTGTGTAATGCAGCGACGCGCCGCGCGACTGCGCTGTAGTGATGTGGGTCGTAGAAGGAAGGGAGTACGCATGTAGTGTACTCCGTGTGGTATGGCGATGCATCGTGTGATGTGCATCGTGTTGATGAGTGTTGTAGCGAAGGAAGTACGCGTAGCGCGTACTCCGTGTCGCGTAGCGATGCACCGTGAGACGTGTATCGCAGTGATGGGTTTTGTAGTGTGAATGGAAGAGAGTTCACGTNTTTTTGAGGATTGTTATTTAAACTACTTGTAGTCGTATTTGAGAAAAAAAGACATTATTGAAATTGATGAATTTTATTCATTTTGAGTTGAGTTTATTTCCTCTTGTTTTTTATTGAACGTTGGAACTTATCAAAGGTAAATCACAACCTTTGTGGCGTTCCTCATTTGTAATCTGGGTTCTTGAGACGAGTTCTTCAACGGGTCTATATTTTCATATAATCTAGATTCTTGAAATGAGTTTTCAACAAGTCTAAATTTTCCATCCATAAACTTGAGTTTGGCTTTCCTGGGTTTGTTTTTCCGATATTGTTGTTGGGTTTCAAAGCGAGTCGATTGGGGTTCATATCAAACACCCTAGACCATACAAGTTGCAGTGGTTGAATGGATTGTAGGGAGATTAGGGTAAATAAGCAAGTGCTAGTATCTTTTTCAATTAGGAAATACAAGAATGAGGTCCTTTGTGATGTAGTGCCTATGCATTGTGGTCATATTTTGTTGGGGAGGCCGTAGCAGTATGATAGAAGGGTGATCCATGATGGGGTCAAGAACATAGATAGCTTTGTAAAGGATGGTAAAACAATCAAGCTTGCTCCTTTAACCATAAAACAAGTCCATGAGGACCAGCTGAAGCTGAAAAGTAAGGTTGATCAAAAAGGAAAAGTGAAACTGAGATTGATCAAGAAAGAGAGAGTAAAAGTGAGATTGAGCAAAACAGAAAGAGTGAAATAAACAAAGAGAGTGAGAGTTCAAAAAAAGATGAGAGTGAAAGAAAAAAAGAATGTGAAATGGAAAAAGAGAGTGAGAGTTCAAAAAAAGACGAGAATGAAAGAAAAAAAGAAAGTGAAATGGAAAAAGAGAGTGAGGGGGAAAAAGAGAATGAGGCCGAAACATCAAGATAAAAAGAGAGTGAAAAAGAAAATAAGGAGGTGGCTGAGAGTCAAGAAGAAAGAGTGGAGCCATGGGAGAAAAAAGAAAGAGAGATTGTAGAGAGAAAAAGAAAAATAAAAGTAAGTTTTTATGCTAAGGCAAATTTTAATACTAACGGACTTAACAAATATTTACCTAGTGTTTTTATCTCTTTGTTGCAGGGATATGAGCTCATGATTTCTAACGGTATGTCTAGTGGATTGCCACCTATTAGAGAGATAGAGTAATACATTGATCTAGTGCCAGGTGCGACAATCCCTAACCGACCTTTATTTGAAGAGTATAAGTCTTGACGCACTTGAAGGGACAAATTAAGTTGGATAGAATGCATGCTAAGTGAATTCAATTCATTGAGACCTTTCCTCATATAATTCAGTACACACATGGTAAGAAAAATTTTGTGTTTGATGCTTTAGCAAGAAAGTATGTCCTTGTCATCATTTTAGATACAAAATTATTGAGACTTGAATATGATAAGAAATTGTATGTTAATGTTGATGGCTTGGTTAGTGTGTATAGAGTATGTGAGAAAACATCGTTTGGTAAGTTTTATAAACTAGATTGGTACTTATTTAGCGAGAAAAGACTTTGTGTGCCTACTAGTTTTATGTGTGAGTTGCTTGTGTGTGATATAGACATGGAAGTAGTTTGTTGGGTAACCTGGGTGTGCTAAAGATTTTATACGTGTTACACAAGCACTTTTGGGAGTATCATTTGCCATTTATTGATGTGTTGCATTAACATTTGTGGCAGTATCATTTGTCATTCATTGACGTGTTGTATGAACGCTTGTGGGAATATTATTTGCCATTCATTGAGGTTGCATATAATCTGAGTTGTCATTTTGGTGTAAAGAAGAGTTTAGGCATATTGCATGAATACTTTTGGGAGTATGGTTTGCCATTCATTGAAGTCGCATATAATTGGAGTGGTCATTTTGGTGTAAGGAAGGCTTTAGATGTGTTTTCTGAACATTTGTGGGAGTATCATTTTCCATTCATTGAATTGTTACATGAACGTTTGTGAGAGTATCGTTTATCATTATTAGAGTTTGCATATAAGAAGACCATGCATACTACTATTTCTCATTTATCTTTTGAAGTTGTTTTTGGTTTTAATCCACTTATACATTTTGATTTAATGCATTTACCTATTGATGACAAAAGTAGCGCTTATATGGAAATTTCCAAATTCTTCATAAAATTAATGATATTTCATATCTAGTGGATCTTCCAGCTAAGTATCATGTGTTTGCTATTTTCAATGTTACTAATCTTTTTCCCTTTGATCCAGGTAGAGATTCGATGTCGAATCCTTTTGAGGAGAGGGGAAATGATGGGCCCCAAGGCGGACCAAGTCTTAAGGATCAATTACAAGATTAAGATCCATGAAGATCAAGGGAGCAATGCAAGAATTGGTGCAATCCAATTGGGATGAAACTAGCAAGAGCCCAACACTCATGATGGGTTTGAAAGAAGGAGAACCAGTTTTGATCCACTTGATCTAAGCTATGGAAGACACGACTTGGGCCTATTGTTATCAAAGGTCATGGACTTATTTATTTCATTAAAATGGCTTATTTTATTAGTTATAGGAATTAATCTAGAATAATTGGAGTTTGGGGATGTCCAACCCACACGTCTTATTTCTAATGAATTAGGGTTTTTGGGAAGGCCTTGAATTAATCTAGAAATTACAGTACCACGACACTATTTCTTTAAAAAAAAGCATTATTGAAATTGATGAATTTTATTCATTGTGAGTTGAGTTTATCTCGTCTTGTTCTTGATTGAACATTTGAACTTATTAAAGGTAAATCACAACCTTTGTGGCGTTCATCCTTTGTAATCTGGGTTCTTGAGACGGGTTCTCATAGGGTCTAGATTCTCCATACATTGACTTGAGTTTGGCTTTCTTGGGTTTGTTATTCCAATATTGTTGTTGGGTATCAAAGCGAATCGATTGAGATTCACATCACCTAATAATTATCTAGGTTAGGTTGTTACAGCATGTTAGAAACATTGCATCTTATATGTCATGAATGGGGGGGGCTGCATGTCTTGACGCTTTAGATATCTGTCTGATCCCAAGTAGAATCTAGGGGCATCATGGTGTACCTCTCTTGAAAATAAAACCCTAATCTCTTGGTGGAATGTGCCTTAGCCTCTTAAGCTCCCCTTGCACCACTTTACCATGCAAATCTCCTTGGAACTCACATGGCTTTGACAAGTGGCATGAAAAACATGGGTGGTTGGTGAGTGGGTGCATTGGCCGAGTGATCCATTGTCTTCCCTCGATGCCTCATAATTGCTTTCTTCTAGAAACTCTTCCTATCCCTCCTCTTCATGTATGACAAGTGTCAAAAACAGGTGGCCTTTGTCATGGTAGGCGTGCTAGGACTTTTGGATTACCGAAACCCTAAGTCTCTCACTCCTTCTTACAACAATCTTGTTTAGATTCAATGGGCCTTGAATGTATGACTAGTGGCCTAAAGGTTTGATGTGTTCCCTTATTCCACTGGGGTTTTAGGTTTTAGCCCAATGGGTTGGCTGAATTCCTAAGGCCTTGTTAGGCATATCTTATGAGCTTAGATGCCTAATGAATTAGAATCAAATAGGGTCCAAGGTTTCTAAGTACTCTACACCTCTTGCATGGCCCAAACATTAAACATAAACTAGCGATGACTTGGCTAAGTCTTGTTTGTCACATGGGATTTGGGGCGTCACATTTTGTTACTTTGTTACATGATTACAAGATCAATGGTGTTCTAAAAGAATACGTACAAGAACAAAGTGAGTTTTTAGTCAAGTTTATAACCATGTTCATTCATTCATACTTACGATTTACCTTCTACAGGCTTATGTTATCTTCTTGTATGTTATTGCTTCAACTTGCTAACATTTCTTGAAATCTCATCATTGTAGTTTCCACTACTATCCCTCCTGGAATGGTAGAAGTTGAAAAGGAATAGATTATAGTGATAGAGAAATGCAAAAGTGAGGATTCCCCAAAGGTTAAGGAGGCCCTGAAGAACCCCAAGCACTCTGCGGAACCAATGCTAGTAGAACAACTTCAGTCAACTAAGAACTAAGAACTTTTTGAGGATCTGCAAAAGATTTTGAATGAGGACAAAGGCAAATAGAACCCGTTTTGATTTATGTTAAGGAACAATATGGTCTTTCTTTTGGATACTTGGATTTTGTAAGCCACAAGGGTTGTGGTTTAAAACCTCAAATTGTATTCGGAAGATTGTTGAACAATTTATTTTGGGATTAAGAGATACTCTATTTTGGTACCATATTTGATTGCTCCAAAATTTACTTAGAAATGAACACTGCGATTATTGCATATTTCTAGAAAAGACTAAGTGCATTGCATATTAACTATCATGAACGAGGGGTGTGTGACCTTGAGTTACATGCCTTGATGCTTCATTCTCCATCCAATAGATGGTTATTATTGGTTTTAGGGGTGTGTGATTATTGCATAATTATTTCATGACATTATTATTGGTTTTAGATGGAAAAATGGTTGAGCCATAAAATCTAAGTTGTGATTTAAATTTGTTAATAGCATGGTTTATGCTTAATTTTATAACTAGTGATTTAATTGGGCAATGTTTCTTCACATGCACAACACATCTTTGATATTCTATTCTTCCTCTTTATTTTTTCCAGTTTCTATTTTTTTAGGTCGAAATGCACAGCCTTAGCAGACCAAAAATCATGGATTAGCAGCCATGTCCGCATTGGGATTATTTCTTTACAGACAAATGAAGAGGCCCAACCACATCAATCCCGTTGTGGCACATTCTACCCATTTGTCACAAACCAATAGCACTTAACAATCAGAACTCCCTCCATTTCTAGATGTCTACCAATAAAATATTAACAGATATTCTACAATAGGTTTATAATTCAAGAGATATAGCAAGTTTGAGCAACAGGCATCAGGTTTCAAAAGAAAAAGCAACTTCTTACACGCACATCACTACAAGAAATTTAGCTTTTTCCCACGAAATTTTTTTTCCAAGCTCTACATTTGTGGCAAATTACTTAGCTTATGACACGAAAACTCTCCGTGAGAAAAAAATATGCCTTTTTCAACGAGATTACGTCTGACGAGTAAGAATTTGTGGTAAAAGCGATTTGTTACGGCAAAGAAATGAATTTTTGCAGCGATTTCATGTCGCTGCAAATAAATCAACAAGATTAAACGCCCGCCGTATATTAATTATTTGTTGTTTGTGGTCAGTAACTATGAGATGTTATGGTGATAATAAATCGCCACAAATAGTTTTAAATACTTAAACCCACTTTTCCCCCTTATTTTTTTCTTCCACAACCCGACACCCGCTCTCCATTATGCCGTCCTCCCCCAGCCAAAACTTCACAGCTTACCTCCCAACCAGGCCACGCCGTCGATGTCGACGGCTCCACCTCCACCACCACATCACGCAGGTGACCCTCCCATTTCGATCATCCCTCTCTATTGTGCTTTGTTTTCTCTCCACCGAAGCTCACTCCCCTTGTAGCTCTCTCACTTCTCCTCGGTTTCTCTCCTCACGGCACAACACCACCAGCGGTGCCACATGCTGCCGGTAAGCTTCTCTCCCTCCGATAGCCTTCCTCCAACCGCTCTTTTTTCATAATTAAAGGAGATGAAATTTGGGGTATTTTTTCTCAAGTTATTAAAAGTGGATTATTTTCTATGTTATTACTCTGCTATTATATGTGCGTATAGATGAATGTAGAAATTGTGTTGAGTGCTAATTGTAAGAAAGGATAGATGTGCATATGGTTGCTAATAATGAATGTAATGAATTAACAAAATGCATAGCAAATGTTTGTAAAAATGAAGTAGAGACTTTAACTTCATATGGAGTAGGTAAAAACAAAGTAGCGATGTCCCCTACAATGGGAAATGAGATAAATTTTCAGTTGCGTGGAGAGAAATAGAAGATCTTGTGCATACTGTGGTGGGTTTGATTCAATAAGTATATATGCATGTATTTATTTGTTGTAAACTTTATACCATGTAAAAATGTTAGACTTCATTTAATTATCTTGTGTGTAGTAAATGGGAAATCAGGCCAACTTGGACTCACTTTAGCTATTGAAAATCTTGGCAGTATAGTGGGCAATTTATGATGTTCGACTATGCTTGTTTTATAACTTTCATTGAAGTTGACTATGCTTTTTCACTTGGTTGATTCAAAGATTTTTGGTTTACCATGGAATGCTTTCAAACCTCCTATGCCTTTCTTTCCATGTTTTAGAAGCATTAATTCTTGGGTAAGTGGAGAGTCTAAATGCAACCACTTCAAAATTAGATAGCTTAAGGTTTTGGATTTTGATGTGAACCTCAATCGACTCGCTTTGAGACCCAACAACAATATTGAAAAAACAACCCAGGAAAGCCAAACTCAAGTCTATGGATGGAGAATTTAGACCCGTTGGGAACTCGCTTCAAGAACCTAGATTATATTAAAATCTAGACCCGTTGAAATTGTAACAGCCCGCTAAAATTATCAGTTTTGGATTATTTCCCGACAGCAATCACATCTCTCTTGTCTTTACCCTCATCTGGAATCACGCGTATAGTTTATCTTTTCCGTAAATCACGTATTTTGTTCTTCACCGACAGCTGTAAAATCATGAGTCTTCCAAGACCACGCCTAGCCTTTCTCAAGCCCAAACTACCACTTTATGTGGTGGACAGCCACCGTACGCCGCCACGTACGTTCCTCCGACGCATGTTCGTGACGAACAACGAGCGACGCACGGGTTATCCCGTCGATGGTATAACCTTCTATCTCTAGTTATTTTACGTTTAAAATAGTTGGTTGGTTTGTGGATTGTGTAGTTGTATTTGTGGAATTCGTTGCGTAGTTGTGAAGCGAAGTGTGGTTGTGAAGTGTTGCGTTTGATTGTGTATTTTGTGGACTGTGCTGTGAAGTATAGG
>QGSO01000686.1:22097-83775 GCA_011037825.1 Carya cathayensis
ATGTCTCATAAAAGTGACTCATCACCAAAGGGGATGGCAGAAAACTCCTTTGTGTTGCAGGCCATGCAACAACAGTTTGAACGGTTGAACATGATGTTAGGGGAAGTGAGAGATAGGATGGATCAACAAGATGAAATAATTAAAACTTTGCATGATGGGAGAGATAGGAGGAGACGTGAACCTAGAAGAGAACATGAGTATGAAGATGTAGGAGATGGCGAGGATGAGGAAGACCTAATATCTGAAGTTGGGATGGGTAGGCATAGAGGAGTCAGGCGTGAAAGAGGATTTAGGGGAAACCCACGGGGTCGTGATGGAGTGGATAGAAACCTTGAGAACATCAAAATGAAAATACCATCTTTCCAAGGTAGAACTGACCCTGAAGCTTATTTAGAATGGGAGAAGAAGATAGAGTTGATCTTTGATTGTCATAACTATTCAGAGGAGAAGAAAGTGAAGTTGGCAGTAATTGAGTTCACTGATTATGCTATTATTTGGTGGGATCAATTAGTGACCAATAGAAGGAGGAATTATGAGAGGCTTGTCGAGACATGGGGAGAGTTGAAAGCTCTCATGAGGCGGAGATTTGTACCTAGCCACTACTATAGGGACCTCTACCAGAAATTACAAAATCTTACACAGGGGTCTAGGAGTGTGGAGGACTACCATAAGGAGATGGAGGTGGCCATGATACGGGCAAATGTAGAGGAGGATAGGGAGGCCACTATGGCTAGATTTTTGTGTGGTTTGAATAGGGAGATAGCCAATGTGGTTGAGTTGCAACATTATGTAGAAATAGAAGACATGGTGCACATGGCTATGAAGGTGGAGAGGCAATTAAAGAGGAAAGGGACATCAAGGTACACTTCGGTTTCTAGCACTCCTTGGAAACCAAAGTGGGAGAAAGATGATCGAGTTGTAACAAAGGCAAAGACCGAACCACCTAGAGGAAAAGATGAAGGAACTAGCAACAAACCCAAGATAGCATCCCAACCCTCTAGAAACAGAGATATTAAATGTTTTAAGTGTTTGGGTTCAGGGCACATCGCTTCTCAATGTCCAAACAAACGTGTGATGATTATGCGTGACAATGGGGAGGTGATGACTGCAAGTGAGGATGATAGTGATGAGATACCCGAGTTGGAGGATGCTAGTGATGATGATGGAGTAGAATACCCCGTAACAGGTGAGTCCCTTGTTGCCAGGCGTGCTCTCAACACACAAATTAAGATGGATGATGCAGAGCAACAGAGGGAGAACATTTTTCATACTAGATGCCACATCAATAACAAGGTATGTAGTATGATCATTGATGGGGGGAGTTGTACTAATGTTGCTAGCACTACTTTAGTTGAAAAATTGAATTTACCTACCTTGAAGCATTCTCGACCGTACAAGTTACAGTGGTTGAATGATTGTGGGGAGATTAGGGTGGATAGACAAGTGTTAGTTACTTTTTCCATTGGGAAGTATCAAGATGAAGTGCTTTGTGATGTGGTGCCTATGCATGCTGGTCATATCTTGTTGGGGAGGCCATGGCAGTATGATAGAAGAGTGATACATGATGGATTCAAAAACATGTACAGCTTTTCAAAAGAAGGCAACACAATCAAGCTTGCTCCTTTAACTCCAAGACAGGTCTATGAGGACCAATTGAAACTAAAAAGTGAGGTTGTCAAAAAAAATAAGAGTGCAAATGAGAGTGATAAAAAAAGAAAGAGTGAAAAGGAGATTGAGCAAAAAAGAAAGAATGAAAAAGAGATTGAGCAAAAAAGAAAGAGTGAGAGTGAAAATGAGCAAAAAAGAAAGAGTGAAAAAGAAAGAGAGTCTGCCGAGAGAAAAGGAAAGACAAAAGTGAGTTTCTATGCAAGAGAAAGTGAGGTTAAGAGGGCTTTCTTCGCAGATCGCCCTATGATTTTTCTTGTTTATAAAGAGTCTTATCTTAATCTTGATGAAACTAACCAGCCTCTTCCTAGTTTGGCTGTTTCTTTGTTGCAGGAGTTTGAGGATGTATTCCCAGAGGAAATGCCTAATGAGTTGCCACCCATTAGAGGCATTGA
Source organism: Carya cathayensis (assembly GCA_011037825.1). NCBI lineage: Eukaryota > Viridiplantae > Streptophyta > Magnoliopsida > Fagales > Juglandaceae > Carya > Carya cathayensis. The sequence goes on from QGSO01000686.1 coordinate 24,158, forward strand.
ACACCAGATTGATTTTGTGCCCGGGGCTGCTATTCCAAACCGACCAGCTTATAGAAGTAATCCAGATGAGACAAAGGAGCTTCAGAGGCAAGTTGAGGATTTGATGAGCAAGGGTTACGTGAGAGAGAGCATGAGCCCATGTGCAGTACCAGTGCTTCTAGTGCCTAAGAAGGATGGGACGTGGCGGATGTGCGTTGATTGCAGGGCAGTTAATAATATCACGGTAAAGTATCATCATCCCATTCCTAGATTAGATGATATGCTCGATGAATTGCATGGCTCCTGTATTTTCAGTAAAATTGATCTTAAAAGTGGGTACCATCAAATTAGAATGAAAGAGGGTGATGAATGGAAAACTGCTTTTAAGACTAAGTATGGGCTTTATGAATGGTTGGTTATGCCATTTGGACTTACAAATGCGCCCAGTACTTTCATGAGATTAATGAACCATGTCCTACGTTCATTCATTGGCAAGTTTGTGGTTGTGTACTTTGATGATATCCTAGTGTACAGCAAGGACTTAAATGAACATATTGAGCATTTGAAATATGTGTTTAATGTGTTGAGATGTGAAAAGTTGTATGCTAATTTCAAGAAATGTACCTTTTGCATGGAGAAAGTTGTTTTTCTTGGATATGTTGTTAGTACAAAGGGTATTGAAGTGGATGAAGAGAAAGTCAAGGCCATTAGGGAGTGGCCAACGCCAAAGAGCGCCACTGAGGTAAGAAGCTTTCATGGTCTATCTAGCTTTTATCGGCGTTTTGTTAAAAACTTTAGCACCATTGCCGCACCACTCGCTGAAGTCATTAAAAAGAATGTTGGGTTTCATTGGGGGGCTAATCAAGAGAATGCTTTTGCCACTGAAAGGTTGTGCTCTGCACCCGTGTTAGCATTACCTGATTTTAACAAAGCTTTTGAGATTGAATGCGATGCCTCAGGATTAGGGATTGGAGCCGTTTTGATGCAGGATAGGCGACCGATCGCCTTCTTCAGTGAGAAGCTAAGTGGGGCATCCCTGAAGTACCCTACTTATGACAAAGAGCTTTTTGCTCTTGTTCGTGCATTAGAGACTTGGCAGCACTACTTGTGGCCTAGGGAATTTGTGATCCACACCGATCATGAATCGTTGAAGCATCTCAAGGGTCAAGGTAAGTTGAATAAGAGGCATGCCAGATGGATGGAATACATTGAGACCTTTCCATATGTGATGTCCGTTACAAGCAAGGTAAGGAGAATATTGTTGCTGATGCTTTATCCCGGAGGTATGCACTTCTTACTTCTATGAGCGCTAAAATGCTTGGGTTTGAATATGTGAAAGACATGTATGCCGATGACACTGATTTTTCTGATGTGTATATGGCATGTGATAAGGCGGCATTTGGTAAGTTTTACAAGCATGATGTTTACAAGCATGATGGCTACTTGTTTAAAGAAAACAAACTGTGTGTACCTAGTTGTTCTATGCGTAAGGCACATGGTGGGGGATTAATGGGACACTTTGGTGTCAAGAAAACCTTAGACATATTGCATAAACATTTCTTTTGGCCTAAGATGAAAAGAGACATCAATCGCATTTGTAGCAGGTGCATCACATGTAGAAAGGCCAAATCTAAGGTTTTGCCACATGGGTTATATACACCCTTACCCGTTCCTAGTGAGCCATGGGTAGACATATCTATGGACTTTGTTTTGGGGCTGCCTAGGACAAAAAGGGGTAGAGATTCTATTTTTGTGGTTGTGGATAGATTTAGCAAGATGGCACATTTCATTCCCTGCCATAAAACAGATGATGCCACAAGCATAGCTGACTTATTTTTCAGGGCGATAGTGCGACTCCATGGTGTGCCCAGGAGCATTGTTTCTGATAGGGATGTTAAATTCCTGAGCTACTTTTGGAAAGTGTTGTGGGGAAAATTAGGTACTAAATTCTTATTTTCCACTACTTGTCACCCACAGACTGATGGTCAAACTAAAGTAGTTAATAGGACTTTAACTCAGCTTTTACGCACTGTTGTTCATAAGAATTTAAAGATTTGGGAGGATTGTTTGCCCTTTATAGAGTTTGCATATAATAGGACCATGCATACAACTACTTCATACTCTCCTTTTGAAATTGTTTATGGTTTTAATCCACTTACTCCTTTAGATTTGATGCCTTTACCTGTTAATGGCAGGAGTAGCTTGGATGGACAAAAGAAGGCAGAGTTGGTGAAGTCACTTCATGAAAGGGTACGACTTCACATTGCCCAAAAGAATGAAAGGGTTGCTTCCCAAGTCAATAAAGGGCGAAGGCGTGTCATCTTTGAACCAGGAGATTGGGTTTGGGTTCACATGCGCAAAGAAAGATTCCCAGCCCATAGACGGACTAAGTTGCATCCTAGAGGAGATGGACCATTCCAAATTCTTGAGAAAATTAATGACAATGCATATAAAGTGGATCTTCCAGGTGAATATAATGTTTCTGCTACCTTCAATGTTTCTGATCTTTCTCCTTTTGATGTAGGTGAAGATTCGAGGTCGAATCCTTTTGAGGAGAGGGGGAATGATGGGAACCAAGGTGGAGCTATCCTTAAAGATCCTTTGCAAGTTCCAGATGGGCCAATTACAAGATCAAAGCCAAGAAGATCAAGGAAGCAATGCAAGGATTGGTGCAATCCACTTGGGAAGAAGCTAGGAAGGGCCCAATACTCAAGATGGGCTTGAAGGAAGAAGAACCGGTTTTGATCCATTTGATACAAGCTATGGAAGACATGACTTAGAGATAGGGCCTATTGTTGTTAAGACTCTCAATTTGTTTAAAGGCTTTTATTAATTGTTTAGAAGAAATGGGCTTGAGGATGCTTGGCCCACATATGTCTTATTTCTAATGGACTAGGGTTTTCTTTGGGAAGGCCTTGTATTTTGGCCAAGGGTTTATTTGGAAACTTATTATTTCACTAGGGTTTAGAAGTTACTGTAGCGCGGCGTACGACACTGTTCACGCTACAGTACCCGAGCGCTTTCATTAGGGTTTTTGGGGGTTGTCTATTTAAACAACTTATAGCCTCATTTGAGAGGCAGAATAGATGGAATTTCTTTGAGAGTTTGAGTTATCTCCTCTTGTTCTTCTTGAACATTTGAACTTATCAAAGGTAAATCAAAACCTTTGTGGCGTTCCTCCTTTGTAATTTGGGTTCTTGAGACGGATTCTTCAATGGGTCTAGATTTTGATATAATCTAGGTTCTTGGAACGGGTTCTCATCGGGTCTAAATTCTCCATCCATAAATCTGAGTTTGGCTTTCTTGGGGTTGTTTTCCAATATTGTTGCTGGGTCTCAAAGCAAATCGATTGGGGTTCACATCAATCTGTTTTATGGCTTGGAATGAAATGTGCCATCTTACTAAATCTATCCACAACCACAAAAATAGAATCTCTACCCCTTTATGTCCTAGGTAGCCCCAAAATAAAGTCCATAGATATATCGACCCATGGCTCACTAGGAACGGGTAGGTGTATACAACCCATGTCACTTTAGATTTGGCCTTCCTACATGTAATACACCTGCCACAAATGCGAGCGACATCTCTCTTCATCTTAGGCCAAAAGAAATGTTCATGCAAAATATCCAAAGTCTTCTTAACACCAAAGTGTCCCATTAATCCCCCACCATGTGCCTCAGGCACCAGTAATTCACGCATAGAACAATTTGGCACACAAAGTTTGTTTCCTTTAAACAAGTAACCCTCATGGTTGTAAAACTTACCAAATGCCGCCTTATCACATGCTATGTACACATTAGAGAAGTCAGCGTCATCGGCATATTGGTCTTTCACATATTCAAACCCAAGCATCTTAGCACTCATAGAAGTAAGAAGTACATACCTTCGAGATAAAGCATCAGCAACAATATTTTTCTTACCTTGCTTGTAACAGATGACATATGGAAATGTCTCAATGTATTCCATCCAATGAGCATGCCTTTTATTCAACTTACGTTGACCCTTAAGATGCTTCAATGATTCATGATCGGTGTGGATCACAAATTCCCTAGGCCATAGGTAGTGCTGCCAAGTCTCTAATGCACGAACAAGAGCATAAAGCTCTTTGTCATAAGTAGGGTACTTGAGTGAGGCCCCACTTAACTTTTCACTGAAGAAGGCTATGAGCCGCTTATCCTGCATCAAAACGGCTCCAATCCCTAATCCTAAGGCATCACATTCAATCTCAAAAGATTTGTTAAAATCAGGTAATGATAGCACAGGTGCAAAGCACAACCTTTCTTTAATGGTGGCAAAAGCATTATCTTGAGTAGCCCCCCAATGAAACCCAACATTCTTTTTAATGAATTCAGTGAGTGGTGCAGCAATGGTGCTAAAGTCTTTAACAAAACGCCGATAAAAGCTAGCTAGACCATGAAAGCTTCTTACCTCAGTGATGCTATTTGGCGTTGGCCACTCCCTAATGGCCTTGACTTTCTCTTCATCCACTTCAATACCCTTTGTACTAACAACATATCCAAGAAAAACAACTTTCTCCATGCAAAAGGTACATTTCTTGAAATTAGCATACAACTTTTCACATCTCAACACATTAAACACATATTTCAAATGCTCAATATGTTCATTTAAGTCCTTGCTGTACACTAGGATATCATCAAAGTACACAACCACAAACTTGCCAATGAATGCACGTAGGACATGGTTCATTAATCTCATGAAAGTACTGGGCGCATTTGTAAGTCCAAATGGCATAACCAACCATTCATAAAGCCCATACTTAGTCTTAAAAGCAGTTTTCCATTCATCACCCTCTTTCATTCTAATTTGATGGTACCCACTTTTAAGATCAATTTTACTGAAAATACAGGAGCCATGCAATTCATCGAGCATATCATCTAATCTAGGAATGGGATGGCGATACTTTACCGTGATATTATTAACTGCCCTGCAATCAACGCACATCCGCCACGTCCCATCCTTCTTAGGCACTAGAAGCACTGGTACTGCACATGGGCTCATGCTCTCTCTCACGTAACCCTTGCTCATCAAATCCTCAACTTGCCTCTGAAGCTCCTTTGTCTCATCTGGATTACTTCTATAAGCTGGTCGGTTTGGAATAGCAGCCCCGGGCACAAAATCAATCTGGTGTTCAATGCCTCTAATGGGTGGCAACTCATTAGGCATTTCCTCTGGGAATACATCCTCAAACTCCTGCAACAAAGAAACAGCCAAACTAGGAAGAGGCTGGTTAGTTTCATCAAGATTAAGATAAGACTCTTTATAAACAAGAAAAATCATAGGGCGATCTGCGAAGAAAGCCCTCTTAACCTCACTTTCTCTTGCATAGAAACTCACTTTTGTCTTTCCTTTTCTCTCGGCAGACTCTCTTTCTTTTTCACTCTTTCTTTTTTGCTCATTTTCACTCTCACTCTTTCTTTTTTGCTCAATCTCTTTTTCATTCTTTCTTTTTTGCTCAATCTCCTTTTCACTCTTTCTTTTTTTATCACTCTCATTTGCACTCTTATTTTTTTTGACAACCTCACTTTTTAGTTTCAATTGGTCCTCATAGACCTGTCTTGGAGTTAAAGGAGCAAGCTTGATTGTGTTGCCTTCTTTTGAAAAGCTGTACATGTTTTTGAATCCATCATGTATCACTCTTCTATCATACTGCCATGGCCTCCCCAACAAGATATGACCAGCATGCATAGGCACCACATCACAAAGCACTTCATCTTGATACTTCCCAATGGAAAAAGTAACTAACACTTGTCTATCCACCCTAATCTCCCCACAATCATTCAACCACTGTAACTTGTACGGTCGAGAATGCTTCAAGGTAGGTAAATTCAATTTTTCAACTAAAGTAGTGCTAGCAACATTAGTACAACTCCCCCCATCAATGATCATACTACATACCTTGTTATTGATGTGGCATCTAGTATGAAAAATGTTCTCCCTCTGTTGCTCTGCATCATCCATCTTAATTTGTGTGTTGAGAGCACGCCTGGCAACAAGGGACTCACCTGTTACGGGGTATTCTACTCCATCATCATCACTAGCATCCTCCAACTCGGGTATCTCATCACTATCATCCTCACTTGCAGTCATCACCTCCCCATTGTCACGCATAATCATCACACGTTTGTTTGGACATTGAGAAGCGATGTGCCCTGAACCCAAACACTTAAAACATTTAATATCTCTGTTTCTAGAGGGTTGGGATGCTATCTTGGGTTTGTTGCTAGTTCCTTCATCTTTTCCTCTAGGTGGTTCGGTCTTTGCCTTTGTTACAACTCGATCATCTTTCTCCCACTTTGGTTTCCAAGGAGTGCTAGAAACCGAAGTGTACCTTGATGTCCCTTTCCTCTTTAATTGCCTCTCCACCTTCATAGCCATGTGCACCATGTCTTCTATTTCTACATAATGTTGCAACTCAACCACATTGGCTATCTCCCTATTCAAACCACACAAAAATCTAGCCATAGTGGCCTCCCTATCCTCCTCTACATTTGCCCGTATCATGGCCACCTCCATCTCCTTATGGTAGTCCTCCACACTCCTAGACCCCTGTGTAAGATTTTGTAATTTCTGGTAGAGGTCCCTATAGTAGTGGCTAGGTACAAATCTCCGCCTCATGAGAGCTTTCAACTCTCCCCATGTCTCGACAAGCCTCTCATAATTCCTCCTTCTATTGGTCACTAATTGATCCCACCAAATAATAGCATAATCAGTGAACTCAATTACTGCCAACTTCACTTTCTTCTCCTCTGAATAGTTATGACAATCAAAGATTAACTCTATCTTCTTCTCCCATTCTAAATAAGCTTCAGGGTCAGTTCTACCTTGGAAAGAGGGTATTTTCATTTTGATGTTCTCAAGGTTTCTATCCACTCCATCACGACCCCGTGGATTTCCCCTAAATCCTCTTTCACGCCTGACTCCTCTATGCCTACCCATCCCAACTTCAGATATTAGGTCTTCCTCATCCTCGCCATCTCCTACATCTTCATACTCATGTTCTCTTCTAGGTTCACGTCTCCTCCTATCTCTCCCATCATGCAAAGTTTTAATTATTTCATCTTGTTGATCCATCCTATCTCTCACTTACCCTAACATCATGTTCAACCGTTCAAACTGTTGTTGCATGGCCTGCAACACAAAGGAGTTTTCTGCCATCCCCTTTGGTGATGAGTCACTTTTATGAGACATCGTACGTGCTTGACAAAAACAAATGTTAGTGAAAAAGACCTCACACGCTCCCTTACGTGTTTACACTCGAATAATGTCACTCCACTCGTGTATCACACTCTTAATTGGCTTTTTTCCGATAATGATCTCACACTCTCTTGCCTTTTACCTCAAGAGTTTTCCCACTCAAGTTCTTTAAGAACTAATTGAACTCAATCAAGACAATACAACCTTATTTTATCCCAACTAGTAATTAGGTCCAAGAAACAAGAACAAGAGAAAACACGGAAGGAATAAAATGACCCGAGACTCAAGGAATTTATATGCTGGAAAGAGTAATTATGAAATAAGGAACCAATTAGAAAGATGTAATCAGCCCCTTTAAAGATAAGGCTCAATCAATGACAAAGCACTCAATTTCATATGGCAAAGTATTTCATACCCAAAATCATTCTCTCCTATTTTTTTTTTTCGAATTTTCTTTTCTTTTCTCACTGATTCAATCACAAACAGCAATATTCAATTGAAATAATCAAACAATTGAATTCAACCACATAAAAATTGCCAAGGAAATAAAAGAGAATCAAAGAAACAACACTCCAAGCAATTGACAAACTTAGAGATGCAAGAAATCCCAGAAATTCCAAACTCTATAGATGGTGCAAATTTTGGCAGCCCTCAAACAAACAATTTAGCCACCCAATATTGATGAACATGAAACAAAAATGATAGAGTAATCCAGCAGCCCTAGGAAAATCGAATTTCTGCACTTCTTTTTTTTTTGCAACCTAAGAACAATGAAGCCCTAGAAATAAAGATGCAATAAATAAAAGATAGAAATACACCTGGTTGGAAACCTTGCTCTGAATACCAAATGATGTGAACCCCAATCGATTTGCTTTGAGACCCAACAACAATATTGGAAAACAACCCCAATAAAGCCAAACTCAGATTTATAGATGGAGAATTTAGACCCGATGAGAACCCGTTCCAAGAACCTAGATTATATCAAAATCTAGACCCATTGAAGAATCCGTCTCAAGAACCCAAATTACAAAGGAGGAACGCCACAAAGGTTTTGATTTACCTTTGATAAGTTCAAATGTTCAAGAAGAACAAGAGGAGATAACTCAAACTCTCAAAGAAATGTCATATATTCTGTCTCTCAAATGAGGCTATAAGTTGTTTAAATAGACAACCCCCAAAAATCCTAATGAAAGCGCTCGGGTACTGTAGCGTGAATAGTGTCGTATGCCGCGCTACAGTAACTTCTAAACCCTAGTTAAATAATAAGTTTCCAAATAAACCGTTGGCCAAAATACAAGGCCTTCCCAAAGAAAACCCTAGTTCATTAAAAATAAGACATACGTGGGCCAAGCATCCTCAAGCCCACTTCTTTTAAACTATTAATAAAAGCTATAAAACAAATTGAGAGTCTTTAACAACAATAGGCCCTATCTCTAATTCATGTCTTCCATAGCTTGTATCAAATGGATCAAAACCGGTTCTTCTTCCTTCAAGCCCATCTTGAGTATTGGGCTCTTCCTAGCTTCTTCCCAAGTGGATTGCACCAATCCTTGCATTGCTTCCTTGATCTTCTTGGCTCTTGATCTTGTAATTGGCCCATCTGGAACTTGCAAAGGATCTTTAAGGATAGCTCCACCTTGGTTCCCATCATGCTCCCCAAGTCTCTATCGACACCATCCCAAGCCCCTAGGTTCCCCTCAAATCCTCTTTCACACCTAACTCCTCTACGTCTACCCAACCCAATTTCAGATGTTAGGTCTTCCTCATCCTCATCATCTCCTTCATTCTCATATGTATTTTCAACCCTAGGCTCACGTCGCCTCCGATTTCTCCCACCTTGCAAATTTCTAATCTCTGCTTGTTGTTGATTCATCCTATCCTCCATTTCCCTGAATAGCATGTTCATCCTCTCAAACTGTTGTTGCATGGCTTGCAACACAAATGAGTTATCTGCTATCCCCTTGGGTGATGAGCCACTATGGTGAGACATTGTAATGTGCTGCAAAAAAAATGTTAGCGGAAAAAGAAAGGACCTCACACGCTCCCTTACGTGTTTACACTCGAATAATGGCACTCCACTCGTGTATCACACTCTTAATTGGCTTTTTCCCGATAATGATCTCACACTCTCTTGCCTTTTACCTCGAGTTTTCCCAACCAAGTTCTTTCAGAACTAATTGAACGCAATCAAGACAAAGTAAACTTGTTTAATCCCAACTAGCAATTAGATCCAAGAAACAAGAACAAGAGAAATACGGAAGGAAAGAAACGACACGAGAATCACGGAAATTATATGAATGGAAGAGTAATTATGAAATAAGATACCAACTAGAAAGATGTATTCAGCCCCTTTTAAGATAAAGGCTCAATCTATAAAAATCAAAATTCGGATTTTTTTTTTTTCGATTTTTTTTTCTTTTCTTTTCTTTTCCTTTCCTTTCGTTTCTTTTCTTTTCCTTTCTTTTCTTTTCTTTTTTCTTTTCTCAACAATTCAACCACGAATAGAAATATTCAATTGTGATAAGCAAACAATTGAATTCAAACACATAAAAATTGACAAGGAATAGAAGGGAATGAATGAAACCCTAGAAATTTCAAACCCTAGATGGTGCAAATTTTGGCAGCCCTAGAAAAACGAATTTCTGGTTTTCTTTTTTCTTTTTTTGGCAAATCCTAGAACATTGAAGCCCTAGAATTTATGATGCAATAAATAAAAGATAGAATCAGACCTGATTGGAAACCTTGCTCTGAATACCAAATTATGTGAACCCCAATCGACTCGCTTTGAGACCCAACAACAATATTGGAAAAACAACCCAGGAAAGCCAAACTCAAGTCTATGGATGGAGAATTTAGACCCGTCGGGAACTCGTTTCAAGAACCTAGATTATATTAAAATCTAGACCCGTTGAAATCCCGTCTCAAGAACCCAAATTACAAGGAGGAACGCCACAAAGGTTGTGATTTACCTTTGATAAATTTAAGAGTTCAATTAAGAACAAGAGGAGAAAACTCACTCACAATTAAAATTCAGAATAATATTTTAAGCCTTGGAGTGGCTGGTTACATCCTTTAAATATTCTCCCCAAAACATGATAAAACCCTAGACTAAAATTTGAGGCCCTACTCTCAAAAATGCCCTTCAGTGTAGGCCTGTTCATCCGGCTTCCGACCCGGAAATCCGGGTAGACCCAAACCGGAATCCGGATTTCAAATCCGGGCCGAAACCTGGACCGAGTTAGCCCGGATCAGAAATGGGCCGAAACCCGGATTCATCCGGGTTTTTCTAAACCCGGATTCCGGGTTCCGGATTGAACTCGGGTGTCTTTTTTTTTTATATATAAATTAAAAAAAAATCCATATAAAAGCTTAAATGTATATCAAATATTTTCACATATAGCTCTGATTTTTTTTAATAAAAAATAAAAGAATACATTTGAATTTTTTTTTTTTTTTTATAAAAAATAAAAGAAAACATTTGATTGTGCACCTTAAAGGTTGAAAAATATAACTCCTATATCAAAGTTCCAATTAATTTGCCTCACAATAAAAATGCATGTAAAATAAAAAAAAAAATCCAATATTCATCTATGCAAGTATGCATGCATTACAATACATTCCACTACATATTATATTATTTGTTATTTATACATTACATTATGAAATACTAAATTACAATATATGAATTACAAAATCAGTGATTTAATTTCCACCAAATAGCAACTTCAAAGCGATTGGCATGAACGTGATCCTGCAAAAAATAAAATAGAATGAAAATGGCATAAATCTAAAAACAACACATCCTACAAACCCTATTAAATTGGGGAAACTAATAGATTAGCACAAGTCATGGAAAGAAAAAATCTATTCAAAGGTTGAAAATTCTCATTTGGATTGAAACACTCAGCTCTTGGTCCTTAGCCTGTAAAGAATAAGAAAGACAAAATATGATTCATCTAAATCTAACAAGTCTTGTACCACCCAAATGATAAAATGAAAAGAGATAGGGATAGCTAAACCCATTTAAATGATTGACAAGACACGGTAGTTTTACAACACCAACGATGTACATGGTATAGAATGTTGGGAACCAACTTGACCAGTAAGTTGCCCTTGAGACAGACTATTGATATCCAAATGCCAGAACCACCCTCAAAATATATTTACCAATTCTCAAAACTTGCCTGACTACTCACAAACAAGATCTCTGCTAACATCCATGATCCCATGTGCCAATCCCTAGACTTGGCTTAATCAACCATTTTGTGAGTAGTTTTTGCTTTTTGGAGAGAGAGAGAGAGAGAGAAATTGTAGTGTTATACCTAAGCTTTGTTCTTGTTTTTATACGTTGGAAGAGTGAGATATATTGCCAAAGAGGACAATGATCCTTTTTGTTTAGATTTATCATTATGTCCAGAGTACTAAGCAATACATAGCAGAAGATTAGGAAGCCATTTAAGCCTGGCTTGGATAGTGAAATCATCTTAACTCATCTAATCATTATAATTTTTCTAAATTTCTAAATAAAATATAATAAACAATTCATCAACTTTTTTAAATTTCAAAATAAAATTAATATTCTAACAATATTTTTATTTAACTTTTAACTTTCATTTTATCTCAACTTACTATCCAAACCGGGCCTATTATAACAATGACCAGGTTTTTCAAGTTCAGTTGGATTGTAAACAAAACAAACAGATCTTCAGCAGTACTACTTGATCATCACAAAAGGATGATATGAAGTGCTACTTCACTTCAATACAATTTCGATCTAGGTCTTAAATGAATAGATCATAGATAACCATCTTCTCAAGATCCAAATCTACCAAAGTTTTTGTCAAAATTCTAGGATTTAAAACAGAAAAGATATGAGAAATAAATTAGTAGACCCTGTAATATTTAGACCTTAAAACTCTAATATTATAGTTTCTTGAGTAGATTTTTTTTAAAATAATATTAAATATTGAATAAATAATATAAGATGTCTCTGTCTACTACATTTTAGAACTTAGAATACAGATAAGATTTTCCAAAGATCATTTGAATTAAGTAGCTGGATTATCATAATATAGATTATGATAAAATATTAGCACTGGTTTGGGACCTTCTTGCAAATCTGGAAACAGAAGAAAATACATTTAAAATCAAACATTAACACGCACTTTTACCCAAGGGAGTCTCAGAACATACATCTAGGAGAAAAGGCATTAACATTGACAAGAAACTAAAGAGAGGAGAGAATATTCTTACTAGTCTCTCTGAGATATGAAACTGTGGCAAACTATACCATCCTGCAAATAGGGAAATTGATGTGAACCCCAATCGATTTGCTTTGAGACCCAACAACAATACTGGAAAAACAACCCCAAGAAAGCCAAACTCAGATCTATGGATGGAGAATTTAGACCCGATGAGAACCCGTTCCAAGAACCTAGATTATATTAAAATCTAGACCCGTTGAAGAATCCGTCTCAAGAACCCAAATTACAAAGGAGGAACGCCACAAAGGTTTTGATTTACCTTTGATAAGTTCAAAAGTTCAAGAAGAACAAGAGGAGATAACTCAAACTCTCAAAGAAATTCCATATATTCTGCCTCTCAAATGAGGCTATAAGTTGTTTAAATAGACAACCCCCAAAAACCCTAATGAAAGCGCTCGGGTACTGTAGCGTGAACAGTGTCGTACGCGCGCTACAGTAACTTCTAAAACCCTAGTTTGTAGAATAATAACTTGCCAAATAAGCCCTTGGCCAAAATACAAGGCCTTCACAAAAACCCTAGTTCAATAGAAATAAGACGTGTGGGCTGGACATCCCCCAAGCCCAATTATTCTAGATTAATTCCTATGACTATTAAAATAAGCCCTTTTAATTAAATAAATAAATCTATGGACTTCAATAACAAAAGGCCCAAGTCGTGTCTTCCATAGCTTTGATCAAGTGGATCCAAATTGATTCTCCTTCTTTCAAGCCCATCATGAGTGTTGGGCTCTTGCTAGCTTCATCCCAATTGGATTGCACCAATTCTTGCATTGCTCCCTTGATCTTTGTGGCTCTTATTCTTATAATTGATCCTTGAGACTTGGTCCGCCTTGGGGCCCATCATTCCCCCTCTCCTCAAAAGGATTCGACCTCGAATCTCCACCTGGATCAAAGGGAAAAATATCAGTAACATTGAAAATAGCAAACACATGATACATACCTGGAAAATCCACTAGATATGAAGTATCATTAATTTGGAAATGTCCATCCAAGCTTCTTCTGTCATCAATAGGTAAAGGCATTAAATCAAAATGAATAAGTGGATTAAAGCCAAAAACAACTTCAAAAGATGAATGAGAAATAGTAGTATGCATGGTCTTATTATATGCAAACTCTAATAATGACAAATGATATCCTCGCAAATGTTCATGCAAGAATTCAGTGAATGGAAAATGATACTCCCACAAACGTTCATGAAACACATCTAAAGTCTTCCTTACACCAAAATGACCACTCCAACTATATGCGACCTCAATGAATGGCAAACCATACTCCCAAAAGTATTCATGCAATACGTCTAAACTCTTCTTAACACCAAAGGGACCATTCCAACTATATGCAAACTCAATAAATGGCAAGTAATACGCCCACCAATGGTCATGCAACACGTCTAAAGTTATCTTTACACCAAAATTTCCCAACAAAGCACATTCATGTGCTCCAAGCACGAGCAACTCACGCATAGAACTATTAGGCACAAAAAGTCTATTATCTCTAAACAAGTGTCAATCTAATTTATAGAACTTACCAAATGATGCTTTCTCACATACTCTATACACACTAGCCAAGCCATCATCATTAACATACAATTTCTTATCATATTCAAGTCTCAATAATTTTGTATCTAAAATGATGACAAGGACATACCTTCTTGCTAAAGCATCAAACACAAAATTTTTCTTACTGTGTGTGTACTGAAGAATTACATGAGGAAATATCTCAATGAATTGAACCCACTTGGCATGCATTCTATCCAACTTAACTTGTCCCTTCAAGTGCGTCAAGGACTACTCTTCAAACAAAGGTTGGCCAGGGATTGTCGCACCTGGCACAAGATCAATGTATTGCTCTATCTTTCTAATAGGTGGCAATCCATTAAACATACCGCTAGGAATCATGACCTCATATCCCTGCAACAAAGAGACAACAATGCAAAGATTTGTTAAGTTCGTTAGTATTAAAATTTGCTTTAGCATAAAAACTCACTTCTCCCTTTGCTTTTCGCTCACTTTCTTCACTCTCGCTTTTCTTCTCAATCTCATTTTTCTTTTCACTCTCTATTCTTCTTTCACTCTCTTTTTCCTTTTCACTCTCTTTTTCTCTTTCACTCTTTTTTTCCTTTTCACTCTCTTTTCTTTCACTCCCTTTTTCAACATCTTTTTTTGAACTCTCGACCTCACAATTGTTTTTCAAATCATTCTCTCTTTTTCTAGAGGTTTCACAATTTCTTTCTTCCTCAATCTCTCTCTCACTCTTTCTTTTTCGTTCAACCTCACTTTTACTCTCTCTTTTATCATCAATCTCAGTTTCTCTCTTTCTTTGTTGATCAACCTCAGTTTCACTCTTTCTTTTCTGATCAATCTCACTTTCTCTCATTCCATTTTGATCAACCTCACTTTTCAACTTCAGTTGGTCCTCATGGACCTGTGTTGGAGCTAAAGGAGCAAGTTTGATTATTTTTCCATCCTTTACAAAGCTATATATGTTCTTGACCCCATCATGGATCACCCTTCTATCATACTGCCACAGCCTCCCCAACAAAATATGACCACAATGCATAGGCACTACATCACAAAGAACCTCATCCTTGTACTTCCTAATTGAAAAAGAAACTAATACTTGCTTATTTACCCTAACCTCCCCACAATCATTCAACCACTGCAACTTGTATGGTCTAGGGTGTTTCAAGGTAGGTAAATTCAGTTTCTCAACTAAAGTAGTGCTAGCCACATTAATACAACTTCCTCCATCAATGATCGTACTACATACCTTGTTGTTGATGTGGCATCTAGTATGAAAAATGTTCTCTCTTTGCTGCTCTATATCATCCATCTTAAATTCTGTATTGGGAGCACGCCTAACAACAAGAGACTCGCCATACTATTCATTCTTATTGTATCCATTCTTAATACTAGGCTCACGTCTCCTCCTATCTCTCCCACTTTGCAAATCTCTAATCAATGCACCTTGTTGTTCCATCTTATCCCTCACTTTCCCCAACTTCAAATTTAACCTTTCAAACTTTTGTTGCATGGACTGCAATAGAAAGAATGAATTGTCTGCCACCCCCATCAATGTTAAGTCCCTATTATGAGACATAGTACATGCTGCACAAAAAAGAATGTTAGTGAAAAAAAGAGACCTCACATGCTCCCTTACGTGTTTACACTTGAATAATGGCACCCCACTCGTGTATCACACTCTTAATTGGCTTTTTCACGGTAATGATCTCGCACTCTCTTGCCTTTTACCTCAAGAGTTTTCCCACTCAAGTTCTTTAAGAACTAATTGAACTCAATCAAGACAATACAACTTTATTTTATCCCAACTAGTAATGAGGTCCAAGAAACAAGAACAAGAGAAAACACGGAAGGAATAAAAATGACCCGAGACTCAAGGAATTTATACGCTGGAAAGAGTAATTACGAAACAAGGAACCAACTAGAAAGATGTATTCAGCCCCTTTAAAGATAAGGCTCAATCAATGACAAAGCACTCAATTTCATATGGCAAAGTATTTCATACCCAAAAATCCTTCTCTCCTTTTTTTTTTTTTTGGATTTTTTTTTCAAATTTTCTTTTCTTTTCTCACTGATTCAATCACAAACAGCAATATTCAATTGTAATAATCAAACAATTGAATTCAACCACATAAAAATTGGCAAGGAAATAGAAGAGAATCAAAGAAACAGCACTCCAAGCAAATTGACAAACTTAGAGATGCAAGAAACCCCAGAAATTCCCAACTCTATAGATGGTGCAAATTTTGGCAGCGCTCAAACAAGCAATTTAGCCACCCAATGTTGATGAACATGAAACCAAAAAGACAGAGTAATCTGGCAGCCCTAGGAAACGAATTTCTGCACTTTTTTTTTTTTTTGCAACCTTAGAACAATGAAGCCCTAGAAATAAAGATGCAATAAATAAAAGATAGAATTACACATGATTGGAAACCTTGCTCTGATACCAAATGATGTGAACCCCAATCGATTTGCTTTGAGACCCAACAACAATACTGGAAAAACAACCCCAAGAAAGCCAAACTCAGATCTATGGATGGAGAATTTAGACCCGATGAGAACCCGTTCCAAGAACCTAGATTATATTAAAATCTAGACCCGTTGAAGAATCCGTCTCAAGAACCCAATTACAAAGGAGGAACGCCACAAAGGTTTTGATTTACCTTTGATAAGTTCAAAAGTTCAAGAAGAACAAGAGGAGATAACTCAAACTTTCAAAGAAATTCCCTATAATCTGCCTCTCAAATGAGGCTATAAGTTGTTTAAATAGACAACCCCCCAAAAACCCTAATGAAAGCGCTCGGGTACTGTAGCGTGAACAGTGTTGTACGCCGCGCTACAGTAACTTCTAAAACCCTAGTTTGTAGAATAATAACTTGCCAAATAAGCCCTTGGCCAAAATACATGGCCTTCACAAAAACCCTAGTTCAATAGAAATAAGACGTGTGGGCTGGACATCCCCCAAGCCCAATTATTCTAGATTAATTCCTATGACTATTAAAATAAGCCATTTTAATTAAATAAATAAATCTATGGACTTCAATAACAAAAGGCCCAAGTCGTGTCTTCCATAACTTTGATCAAGTGGATCCAAATTGATTCTCCTTTTTTCAAGCCCATCATGAGTGTTGGGCTCTTGCTAGCTTCATCCCAATTGGATTGCACCAATTCTTGCATTGCTCCCTTGATCTTTGTGGCTCTTATTCTTATAATTGATCCTTGAGACTTGGTCCGCCTTGGGGCCCATTAGAAATGTTTTGCAAAAAGCATAATGTTGATACAAACAAGACACTAGCCCCCATCACCCAACACAATTGCAGTAGAAAATAGAGAACACTAAACGAATACTTCCCCTTCGAAAGAAACTCGCACTTTGCAGAAATATCCAATTTATCCAAGCACAAAATATCAAAGGGGCCAAACAAAGAGCAGGTCTTTGATCATTCATTTATATGGCTATTAACAACAAATCATGAGAACCAGAAGATCCGAAACGTAAACCCTCAAAATCTGTTTTTTTTTTAAAACTTCATGCTTAACAAAATAACAAAAAATACCCAGATCTAGCAAACAAGAGCATATACTTTATACCCACATAAGATTTGTTCAAAGGCATTATTCACACAGATAGAGAGATATAGTTATCGAAGTGTGAGAGAGAGAGTTATGAGAGAAAAGGGAACGGGAAAACAGAGCAAAAATAGCAAAATAGAGAAAAGGCTAGGGTTTGTCATAAGGAGATCACATTAGTATTGGCAGAACCAGTCATGAGGCGAGAGCGGTCATAGTCGGCAATATGGGCGTTTCTCTTCTCATCGAGTTGTATGTTGATGTGAGATTCCCATCCAACTGGGTGTGCAGATGGAGTAAACCAAGTGCAAGTGCAAGTGCGGCTAGGGCTTCGTCTGTTGAGAGAGAGAGAGAGAGAGAGGGAGACGGGAGATGAGCCTGAGATCTGAGACGGAGATGAGAGACGAGAGGTAGGGTTTTTTTTTTCAATCCTTTATATACAAACCCGGTTAACCGGGTTATGAATATGGAACCCGGGTTTCATACCCGGATCCGGACCGGATAAATCCGATTTTAGTAATATGGATTTCGACTCGGATTAAATCCGGGCCGAAACCCAAAACCGGAATCCGGGTTCCGGCCCGGATGAACAGTCCTACTTCAGTGAACATTAGCCGCGTGGTACTGTAGCATGAACAGTGTCGTGCTACAGTACTTCGAAACCCTAGTTCAAATAAAATAGTATTTTTCCAAAAAAAAACCCTTCGCCAAAATACAAGGCCTTCCCAAAAACTCTAGTTCATAAGAAATAAGACATGTGGGCTAAGCATCCTCAAGCCTACTTATTCTAAACTAATAATAAAAATCATTTTAAACAAATTGAAAGCCTTAATATCTAAAGGCCCTATCCCTAAGTCAAGTCTTCCACAGCTTGGATCAGGTGGATCAAAGCTGGTTCTTCTTCTTTCAAGCTCATCTTGAGTGTTGGGCTCTTACTAGCTTCTGCCCAAGTGTCTTATACTAATCCTTGCATTGCTTCCTTGATCTTCTTGGCTCTTGATCTTGTAATTGGCCCATCTGGAACTTGCAAAGGATCTTTAAGAGCAGGCCCACCTTGGTTCCCATCAGATTTAGGCTCAACAAGTTTGTGTTTTGTTCCTTTTAATTAGTTTTGTTATGTATTTGGTATGCATGCTTTCTTTTTTTCTTCTCTTAAATTCTGGCTTGAAATCTAGCATTGTGTAAGATGGTAATATAATGTATGGAAGAAACAAGTATTTGTGAAGGTAAAAAAACAAGAGAAATTAGTTTTCCAACTACTGCTTGATGGGGTTTGGCAGGCATGCAACACAGCATGGGAGTTCAGCACACACGCACGCTAAGAATGAAAAGATTTTTGGTTGATTTTCGAAAGGAAAAGCAGCAGCTTTTGCATGGGACACGAAGAAATTCTCATTGGGATGAAAGACAGCAGCACACTGAACCAAAAGGGAAAAACGCACATGAGAAGCATTTCTTTGAGTTGGTCTTTCTTTCCACCTGCACGCACGCAGGACAAAAGGAGATGAGAGAGTTTTTTTTTTTTTTTTTTTTCTTGACGTGGATGCAAGCTGGGAGGGAATATTACTTTTTCTTTATTTTTTTACCATAAAACCTAGGTTCCTATAGGACAAAACGGGGGAGTTTATTTTTTGAGTCTTTTTTCTTTTCAGGTTTTTTGGATTGGAGAAAGCAGGAGGGGCAAAATAAGTAGAGCAATGCCCTTGTAGAGTCTCGAGGGGCCCAACTGACACTGCCCAGCCTTCCTCCACTACCTGCCGCCTCCATCTCCAGTCATTTATCTTGCTCTTTCCATTCCTTACTGTTTATTTAATTTTAGTTTGAAGCTTATGGTGTATTTTTGAGTTCTTTGACTTAGAACCATTCAGTTTGGGCATTTTAACTCCTACTTGTTTAACTTGATGTTAGTTGTTTTTCTTGCTCATTTAAGCTTTCATTAGACAAGTGTTAACTTCGATTTTGCTAATTAATTTTCTGTTAATTAAGATTGTTTAGCTTATTTGGTTTCTTGATTGTTTAGTTTCAATTTGTTAGATTTAGTTGTTAATTTTGATCCTTGCAATTAGCTTGACAATTTTCGTTGGTTGTGGGTAATTTAGATTTAATTTTCTGTCTTGCTTCATTTTTTAATTAAAGTTTGATTAGAAAGCTTGTTTTACAATTCGGTACTTAATTAGTTCAGATTTAATGTTTGATGTCTTGTTAATTAAATTAGTTTAATAAGTTGTCTCTTGGTTAATTAATTTCAGTAAATTTAGTTTAGTTATTAGTTTACTATTTTGCATCTCAATTTTTACTTTTCCTTGCATACTCAAAAATCTAAAAATATGAATCTGGTCCCCGATCAATGCTCTTTTTATTTTCTTTGCACTCTTCCATTCATTGCACATATCACCACTTTTATTTTCTCTTTGTGAATATATTCACCATTTTACACGAGTTTGATTTTAAACAACTTTTCTCGTGGAGATGATTTAGGAATTTTATTCTTAATTATTACATGACACTCTCCTGCACTTGGGGATAGCCTTTTGTGCTGCTCATTTTCAAGTGAGTCACTCCAAACTTTACTTAGAAATGAGGTTTTTTTACTGTGATTATTGCATATTGCTAGAAAAATATTAAGTGCATTGTATGTTAACTGTCATAAACAATGGGTGTGGAGGCGTCACAAAGACTTTCCTGAGATTTTCACTAACGAATTACTTAGATTACCACTAGGTGTAGAGACAGAGTTTGGAATAGAGTTCGAACCTACAACTGCTCATGCGTAATGCACTGATTGAGCTGAAATATTGCATATTTTATACATTTAGAGCCAATATATTTTATTTATTTTATTACATTATTATTGGTTTTATATGAAAAAAAATGTTAAGATGAATAAATCCGAGTTGTGATTTAAATTGGTTAATAACATGATTTATGCTTAATTTTAGAACTTGTGATTTAATTGAACAATTTTTCTTTATATGCACAACAGATATTTTTTATATATATTTTATTCTTCTTATTTTATTTTATTTATCTTTATATGCAGTGGTAAAAAAAAATGGCAGTTTGGAGTTATTAAAAGTACGCCCTGGGACCCGGAAGGAATTCTTTTGCTTTTTAGGTTATGCATGACACAGGACCTGAAAGGGGAATGCCAGTTTATGAGCGCCGCACGAAAGGATTTGGCGTATTGAGAAGGCACGCCGTAAGGGACTTAAAAGGAAATTCATGCTTTTCATTTGTAAAAGGGAGAAGGCACGCGGCATGGATTTAATGGGATATATATGACTTTTGTATTGGGACTTTGATCTGGAGGGGGACAGCACACATATTTTCATTTTGGAGCATTGTTCAACACCACACACATATTTTCATTTGGGGCATTAATTCAGTGCTGCAGACATATTTTCTCTAGATGGAATTCACGCCGCAAGGGACCCTTTATTTACTACAAGGCTGTTGAAGAGCTCCTTGAGGAGTCCAATTGTTGCTACAGTCCAGCCTCTTTCACTGCTTTCAATCTCCATCTACATCCATTTGGCTTGCTCTTTTCATTCCCTATTTTTTATTTAATTTCAATTTGAAGTAGTTTATGGTGTATTTTTTATATTTTTGGCTTAAAAGTTTGGGCATTTTATTTGCTGTTTATTTTATTTTATGTTATTTTTTTCTTGTTTCTTTAAGCTTCCATTAAATATGCATTACAATTGCATTTTAAATTGATTAAAAGTTAATTAGGACTTAAATAAATTCAGTTTTATTATTTAATTTTCAGATTAATTAAAATTGTTTAGCGTAGTTGAGTCCTTAATTGTTAATTTCAATTTGTTAGTCTTTTATATTCCACTTTGACACTCAAAGATCTAAAAATATGAATCTAGTCTATAATTAATGCCTTTTTTATTTCCGTTGCACTCCTCTATTCATTGTACATACCACCACTTTTGTTTATAAAACTTTTCACCATTTTATACTTTTATACGAGTTTGAATTTAAACAACTTTTCCCGAGAAAACGATCTAAGAATTTTATTCCTAATTATTACACGACATTCTCCGACACTTGGAATAGCATTTGTGCTACTCAATTTTGAGTGAGTCAAGTTTTTGGCGCCGTTGTTGGAGATAGTTGTCTAACTTAAATTTAAACTCGTTATTTTTTTTCACTATCCTATCTCTGATTACACATTTCATTTGCCATCTACTAGTCAGTCACTTGAACCTTATTTAGGCAATTTAGACTAATGTTTCATGTCATAGGTGAGAGACAGTTCAAATAGGTTGCTTAGAGTTACATCGAGCATTGAGAGTAGTATACACAGCTCAGAGATAGATAGCTCTTCTGTCTCTTCTATGAGCGAGAATATTGAAATTGAATAAACCTTGGCTGCACCTGCACTATGCAGTCTTAAGGATTATTTGCAACTCACTCGCACCACTACACCTTCATGCATTGTTTTACCTGATAATGCACCAAATTTTTCTATTAAGCATGGTATGATGTCAGTGATACCTCAATTCTATGGGATGGATTCTGAGAGTCCTTACTAGAACCTGACAGATTTTGAGTTAGCTTGCGCTACTTTTATTACTAGGGTCATTCCTGATGAATTTATTAGACTTCATTTATTTCCTTTCTCTTTAAAAGATAAAGTAAATATTTGGTTTAATTCTTTGAGTCCTAATTTTATCTGTAGTTGGTCTGATATGCAGAGTGAATTCTTACAAAAAAAATTTCCTTTTCAAAGAACTCAATTTTTGCAAGAGCAAATCAGCCAATTCAATCAGAAACCTGATGAGACTTTTTAGGCCAATTGGAAAAATTTTAAAGATTTGGTAAACATCTGTCCACATCATGGTTTCGAATCTTGGAGGTTGGTGAGCTATTTTTACACTGGTCTCACTCCATAATGCAAGCAGTTTGTTCAGACGATGTGCAATGGGGAATTTTTTAGCAAAGAACCCAATGAAAGTAGTAGAGGCATGCTCTATATGTACTTATTCGAACCATAAGACCCAAAACTGCCCGATTATGTCAGTATTTTAGGAAATTGGGTTTGAGCAGATACAATCAGCTAACTGGGTTAACAGAGTACAGAATCAGACTTTTTCTAACACATATAATCTGGGGTGGAGGAATCACCCAAATTTCTCACGGAGAAATGACGAGCCTGCCGATCTCCACCATCTTCACAGCAGCCATTTTAACAGGGTGCTCCTCAACACCAGTATCAGCCATATCAGAGTTCTTAGAGCTCTATCATTTTGTAGCACCTCCTGGATTTTAACCTCATGTAGCTGCACAAAGTTCCTAACCTCAATCATCTGCAAAGAAGTCTCTAGACGACAGTATGGCACAGATGGCCAATACACTTCAGCAATTCATGAAGATTCAGACCACCACAAACAATCAGAACACTTAGGCCATATATGAGTTGCATGGGCACCATTAATAAGATGAGCATGACCTTGAGCACTCTAGAGAAAGGGAAATTTCTAGCACAACCTCAACCTAATTCCCAAGTATACATGCAACAACAACAACAAGTGCATAATGTCTCAGGGAACGTTATTGAGACAACGAAAGTCGTTCTTACTTTGAGAAGTGGAAATGAAGTTCTCCAACCTGAGACGACCATAGATAGATAGGTAGTTGGTTCCAAACCTGAAGAGGTAACAAAGATTGATGGAGCTGAGAAAGAACCAGAGGAAGTGAGGCTAAAGTTAAAAAAACCTGTGAGTGTAGAGGCTGAAACTAGTAGGGGGTACCAACCTGTAACAGCCCGCTAAAATTATCAGTTTTGGATTCTTTCCCGACAGCAATCACATATCTCTCGTCTTTACCCTCATCTGGAATCACGCGTATAGATTATCTTTTCCGTAAATCACGTAATTTGTTCTTCACCGACAGCTGTAAAATCATGAACAGTTTTATCCTAAGCGTTGTACCTCGATGGCGTTTTCCCGGATCTTATCCATCGAATTTCAAAGTATTAGATAAGCTTGTTTTTAAAGTAGCACAATTATAATAATTTAATGAGCTCTGAAAATATTATAATTGTGGATAATTATTTAGATTAAATATTTTAGTTGTTTTAAGATATTAAGATGTTTAATTTTACGTTGAAAACTCTTATTTAAATTAATTGGTTTTATCATCTTCGATTAATTAACGGTACTTTATCATTTTATATAATGATGAGGAAATATTATTTTATAAATTTTAGTTTATAAAATAATATTCTACCTTAATTCATCGTGGTGTTTTATTTAAAGTGTTTTATTTAAAATAAAACATTTACGCATTTTTAATCAGTGTTTTAATTCACCGTTGAATTATTTGAGGATCCCAAAACGTAGGATTGAAGTTTATTACCTAGGCTCCTACCCTTTTTCCTTCATTTTTCCTTTTTTTTTTTTTTTTTCCTTCTCTTTCCTCTCCTTCTCTCCATGGTCGACTTACACCCTTCCACCATAGCTGATCGGTTCTAGCTTCCTACCGGCGCCACCTCCGGCCGCCGTGCCTCACCTCCACCTCCGGCATGTCCCTCCCTCACCGGCGAACACATCTGCACCGGAGGTGTGCAACGCCGGCCACCAATTCTCTCTCTCTTCCCGTGCTCTTCCTTCTTGTCTCATTACCGTCGCCGCCCCTTTGACCGCCCGTTTCTCCGCCGTCCGGTGGAGGTGTCGTACACCACCCCCGCCATTCTCTTCCCCTTTCACCATAGTTCATACACACCAATTTTCAGAGCCATCGGACCAGCCGTTAGTCGCCGAGAGCCCCCGGAAGTTGCTGCCCCTGCCCTGTTTTCTCCCCTGTTGCCGATTTCTTTCTCCGCCCAGAACCGCCGCTCGCCGGCGGCGTGGACTACACCACCCACCCAGATTTCTTCCCCTCTCACCGGTGAACATCCCCTCCAAGTTTCACCTCCATCCGAGCCACGGTTAGCCGCCACTCTCGCCTCCAAACAAATGGGTTTTTAAGGCTTTTCACCATTTTGGACCACCATACACGGCCAAATCAGCCACCAAGCACCACCATTGGATTCACCACATCAAGGGCTTCCTCCCCATGTCTTTCTTTTTCCCAACTCTCACTTTTCTCATATGGGTTTCTCAAAACACCCGTTCGGTTGCACCACCGTGCGCCGCCGTACACGGCCACCCGTGGTGTTTCACCACCACCATCTTGTTCCTCTCATCCTCATGAACCTCTCCAAGAAATTTCATGGCCAACGGAGCTTCGTAGAGCTCACACTCTCCCGCACTCTCCAAGGCCAAAAATGGTTTCAAACGGCCGATCGCCGCCGTTAGCCACCGTCCGACCACCACCTCCCACCACAGCTCCACCACATGTTCCTCTACCTTTCCCTAGCTTTCCATGAAGTTCTATGGCTTTTCGCTACCTTGCGTCTCCTCCGCTCACCGTTCGGAGTTACTGTTCATGGCGTGATGCCGCCGTGCTCCGTCACCTTTGACCACCACGAGGCGACCGTGAGTCTTCCAAGACCACGCCTAGCCTTTCTCAAGCCCAAACTACCACTTTATGTGGTGGACAGCCACCGTACGCCGCCACGTACGTTCCTCCGACGCATGTTCGTGACGAACAACGAGCGACGCACGGGTTATCCCGTCGATGGTATAACCCTCTATCTCTAGTTATTTTTACGTTTAAAATAGTTAGTTGGTTGGTTTGTGGATTGTGTAGTTGTATTTGTGGAGTTCGTTGCGTAGTTGTGAAACGAAGTGTAGTTGTGAAGTGTTGAGTTTGATTGTATATTTTTGTGGACTGTGCTGTGAAGTATAGGCGTNTACGTTTAAAATAGTTAGTTGGTTGGTTTGTGGATTGTGTAGTTGTATTTGTGGAGTTCGTTGCGTAGTTGTGAAACGAAGTGTAGTTGTGAAGTGTTGAGTTTGATTGTATATTTTTGTGGACTGTGCTGTGAAGTATAGGCGTGAGATGGATGCCGTAGATGTGATACGGCGGGTTGGGTGAAGAGAATACGCGTGTAGCGTATTCTGTGTAATGCAGCGACGCGCCGCGCGACGTGCGCTGTAGTGATGTGTGTCGTGAAGGAAGGGAGTACGCATGTAGTGTACTCCGTGTTGTATGGCGATGCATCGTGTGATGTGCATCGTGTTGATGAGTGTTGTAGCGAAGGAAGTACGCGTAGCGCGTACTCCGTGTCGCGTAGCGATGCACCGTGAGACGTGTATCGCAGTGATGGGTTTTGTAGTGTGGATGGAAGAGAGTTCACGTGAGTGTACTCTGTATTAAGTCGTGAAACACCGGATGGCGTGTCACGAAGGGTTGGATGGCGTAACAGAGAAGTGTAGAGCGTATGGTGTAGTGTTGGGAAACTGTATGACAGTGTCCCGAAGCAGTGGTGTTATGGATTATAGTCCGGGGTGACTGGTGTCATCTTGTGGTTGACTATGGCTAAGAGTATATGGATTGAGAAAGGAATTGTTTGTTTGGTTATTATTGATAATTTTAATGAACTTGTTTTAGTGCAAAGGCTTTCTGAAGTCAAATTATCTCTTCTGGGTATAGTGAAACCTCAAGTTGCCCGTGGTGTTGCAAGTGCTCATAATATGACAATTGAGTTCAGAAGTGAAAATCTTAAGGACTTGAGTGTTCCTCTTCCAGCTGTTGTGCAGTTCCTCGTGTTTCGCGCTCTATTCTCATAGAACGCGACGATCGAGGTAAGTTAGCCTCTAACTTACTATCAGTTTATTGTGTATGTGTGATGGGTAAGAGAACTACAATTTATGTATGTATGTTATCGTATATGCCATGTCATGCTATGTCATTACATGTTTATCTGCTACGTATGATTTAATCTCTCATGAATAATTATCTGTTACATAATCTTTTCTGTCATACAATGATGTATGTTATAAGTATGCCATGTTAAGTATGCCATGAAATGTTATGATTAAATCATATGGTGCCATTTACAAGTATACGCCATGTTAGAAAAGTATATGATATTAATTAATATCTCATGCATTAAGAAAGATAAGATATGTTATGTTACGTATAATACGTGGGGCCACAACAACTGTGGAGTACGTATTATATTTTATGTTACTTATAATGCGTGGGGCCACAACAACTGTGGAGTACGTATTATATTTATGTTACTTATAATGCGTGGGGCCACAACAACTGTGGAGTACGTATTATATTTTATGTTACATGAAGTATGGGGCCACAACAACTGTGGAGCATACACTACATGAGACACAGCAATTGTGACATGTAGAATACGTGGGGCCACAACAACTGTGGAGTACGTATTATATTTTATGTTATGTGTATTCATGGGGCCACAACAACTGTGGAGCATGAAGTATGGGGCCACAACAACTGTGGAGCATACACTACATGAGACACAGCAATTGTGACATGTAGAATACGTGGGGCCACAACAACTGTGGAGTACGTATTATGTTTTATGTTACTTGAATACGTGGGGCCACAACAACTGTGGAGTACGTATTAACGCACGTTATTAATCAAGACAATTGAATAAGATTCCAAGTTTATGTTAAGTCCAGTTTCAGATCAAATACATGATAAGTCAAGTTTTAGATCAAGTCCATGTTATGTTATACTCACGTACATGTTATGTTCAAGTTTATGTTATTTTCAAGTTCTTATTTATGTTATGCAGGTTTACGTTCATGCTATATTTCAAGTCCATGTTATGTTTCACGTTCATGTTATGTTGTTTGTTCATGTTATGTTTTAAGCTTAAGTTCATGCCATGTTAAGTCAAGTTCAGTTCACGCTTAAGTTCTGGTTAAGTCATGCTATATGTCAAGTTATACTATGTTTATGTATGACTATAATTATGCATTTATGCTTTTACTGCCATGCATGCATTTTTAACCTGTGTGTGAGTTTTATGTTAACTTACTGAGATTTGTAATCAAATCTCACTGTGGTAGTCCCAACTACCATTCCCCCCGAATGGTAGATCTTGTTACAGGACCCAAAGGAGAATTGGAATCTGACCAACTGAATACGGTCGACTAGGCCACGGTGCGATGTTGATGATGGTATAGTATTTAACTTAGGTTAATACTTGTACTTTTGGAGTTGTATCTCAAGTATTCTTTTGATCACAACCATTTTGGACTAGTGTGATGATCACGGCTTTTTAGTATGCCTTTATGTATGAATTATGTTTCAAGTATTTGGGATATATTTAGTTTGGTGCATAGTATTGCTAAAGAAAAAGATTATCCGCTGCGAATATTGCATAATGCTAGATGCATGTTAGGAACATTGCATCTTATATGTCATGAACGGGGGCAGGTAACCTTGTGTTGCATGTCTCGACGCTTCAAATGTCCGTTCAATCCCAAGCGGAATTTGGGGGCGTCACACAACCTGTTGTTCCCTATCCTCAGAGATTGGTAGCTGGCCAAAAGAACAAATATCATACTGAGATTCAGGAGATTTTCAAGCAAATAAAGATTAATATTCCACTCTTGGATGCTATACAATAAGTGCCTTCGTATGCAAAATTTTTGAAGGACCTGTGCACAGTAAAGAGGAAGCTGAATGTGAAGAAGAAAGCTTTTCTAACAGAGCGAGTTAGTGCACTGATATTGAGTAAGACTCCTCAAAAATTTGGAGATCCCAACTTTCCACACATTTCCATTATGATTGGTGAGTCATGCATTGGGAGAGCCCTACTTGATCTGGGGAGTAGTGTGAACTTGTTACCATTCTCAGTGTATGAGCAGTTGGGATTGGGTGAGCTAAAAAAGACCTCCATCATGCTATAGTTGGCTGACAGATCAGTTAAAGTGCCGAGGGATATAGTTGAAGATCTGCTGGTCCAAGTGGACAAATTTTATTACCTAATGGATTTTGTAGTTCTTGACATGCAGCAGCCAGTCTCTACTATTCACCATGTGCCTGTCATCCTAGGACGCCCATTACTTGCTACTTCCAATGCACTTATCAATTGTCGAAGTGGAGTACTGAAGCTCACTTTCGGGAATATGACATTAGAGATGAATGTGTTCAATGCCTGCAAGATGCCTAGTGGATGCGACGATTCAGATGTGGATGTTGTTGATATGGTGTATGATTTTGACATTTCAGAGTTGTTATCAGTATTTGATTCTGAGAGTGCATCTGATGATAGCTTTCATAAGCATATGAGGTTCTTGTTGAGACAATTCCAACATCATTAGAGTTGACAGAATCAAATGAGCAGTTGACAGAGACAACTGGGTCTCTTTAGTTATCAGATGTGAGTTACACGAGTAATTGGCGTAAGCCAGTCTTTGAAGCTCTTGATTTACCAGGAGCCATGATGTCATCAGAAGAAGAAATCCCAATACTAGAGTTGAAGCCACTACTCGAGAACTTGAAGTATATTTTTCTGGGCCCAATTAAAAATACATTTCCGATAGTTATTTCTTCTCAGCTTACTTCGAAGCAGGAAGCAGAATTATTAACAGTGTTGAGATATCATCGAGGAGCGATAGGCTGGACCATTGCAGACATCAAAGGTATTGACCCTTTAATTTGTACCCATAACATTTTTCTGGAAGGAGATGCGAGACCAGTTCGTTATGCACAGTGGAGGTTGAATCCTATCATGAAGGAGGTGGTGAAGAATGAAGTGCTGAAATTGTTAGTTGTGGGCATCATCTATCCTATCTCCAATAGCAAGTGGGTAAGTCCGAGATAGGTAGTCCAAAAAATATCTTGTTTAACTGTTATTAAAAATGCTAATGGTGAATTGATCCTAACTAGGAAGGTAACGGGCTAGAGAATGTGTATTGACTACCAAAAGTTGAATTCAGTCAGTCGAAAAGAACACTTCCCCTTACCTTTCCTATATCAGATTTTAGAAAAAAGTAGCTTGTAATGCTTTTTATTGTTTCTTGGATGGTTTTTCTGGTTATTATCAAATTGCCATAGCATTAGAGGATCAAGAGAATACCACCTTCACTTGCCTCTTTGGTACTTTGCTTTTAGAAGAATGCCATTTGGTTTATGTAATGCACCTGCTACTTTTCAGTGCTGTATGATGAACATTTTTTTATATGCTTGATGACATGTGTGAGGTTTTTATGGATATTTTTCTGTGTTTGGTAAATCTTTTGATGTATGTTTAAAAAATCTTACTGCTGTGTTGAAAAGATGTGAAGAAAAGAATTTATTACTGAATTGGGACAAATGTCAGTTTATAGTCACTAGTGGTTTGGTACTTGGACATTTAGTTTCTGAATGTGGCATAGAGGTTGACAAGGCCAAGATAGAATTAATATCTAACTGCCTATTCCTAAGACAGTGAAAGATATTCGTTCTTTTCTTGTTCACGTTGGCTTCTATCGGCGTTTCATTCAAGGCTTTTGATGTGAACCCCAATCGACTCACTTTGAGACCCAGCAACAATATTGGAAAAACAACCCAGGAAAGCCAAACTCAAGTCTATGGATGGAGAATTTAGACCCGTTGGGAACTCGTTTCAAGAACCTAAATTATATTAAAATCTAGACCCGTTGAAATCCCGTCTCAAGAACCCAAATTACAATGAGAAACGCCACAAAGGTTGTGATTTACCTTTGATAAATTCAAGAGTTCAATTAAGAATAAGAGGAGAAAACTCACTTACAATTAAAATTCAGAATAATAGTCTAAACCTTGGAGTGGCTGGTTTACATCCTTTAAATACCCTCCCCAAAACATGATAAAACCCTAGACTAAAATTTGAGACCGTACTCTAAAAAATGCCCTTCAATGAACAGTAGCCGCGCGATACTGTAGCATGAAGTGTGTCGTGCTACAGTACTTCTGAACCCTAATTTAAAATAAAATAATATCTTTCCAAATAAGCCCTTAGCCAAAATACAACGCCTTCCCAAAAACTCTGGTTCATTAGAAATAAGACGTGGGCTAAGCATCCTCAAGCCCACTTATTCTAAACTAATAATAGAAATCCTTTTAAACAAATTGAAAGCCTTAATATCTAAAGGCTCTATCTTTAAGTCAAGTCTTCCACAGTTTGGATCAGGTGGATCAAAACTGGTTCTCATTCCTTCAAGCCCATCATGAGTGTTGGGCTCTTGCTAGCTTCATCTACACCAATTTTTGCATTGCTCCCTTGATCTTCGTGGCTCTTAATCTTGTAATTGATCCTTAAGACTTGGTCCGCCTTGGGGCCCATCAGCTTTAGTAGTATTGTAAAACCATTGTATACTTTGTTGCAAAATGATACAACTTTTATTTGGATTGATGAGTGCCAGCATGCTTTTGAGACCCTGAAGGAACAATTAACAGTTGCACCTATTATGCAAACTCCTCGATGGGACTTGTTGTTTGAAATTATAACCGACGCTAGTAATTTCACTCTTGGTGCCGTTCTTGGCCAAAGAGTGGACAATAAGCCTTCGGTCATTTATTATGCAAGTTGTACTTTGAATTATGCACAGAAAAATTAAACCACCACTGAGAAGGAGTTATTAACTGTTGTGTTTGCCTTAGATAAATTTTGTTCTTACATTATTGGGTCTCATGTTATCTTTTTTACTGACTATTCTGCTCTTAAGTATTTATTGGCAAAGAAGGATGCTAAACCCAGGTTGATTCATTGGATTCTTTTGCTCTAAGAATTTGACATCACTATTCGGGATAAGAAGGGAGTCAAGAATGTGGCAGCCGATCACCTGTCACGACTGCAACTACATGATGTGTCTACATCCATTCCTCCCTTGAATGAAGATTTTCCTGATGAGCATCTTTTTGCAGTGTCGCGCACTCCATAGTTCACGGACATTTTGAATTACCTTGTCACTGACCGGATGCCGGAGCATTGGACAGCTCAGGACAAGCATAAGTTCCTTGCAGATGTACGATTTTATTATTTCGACACTCCTTATCTTTTTAAGTATTGTGCTGATTAGTTGATGCGTCGATGTATTCCTGATGATGAGTTTAATTCTATTTTTCACTTTTGTCATATTGAGGCTTCTGAAGGCAATTTTGCAGCTAAGAAAACAGTTGCCAACATTTTGCAAAGTGGACTCTACTGGCCTACTATTTTTAGAGATGTAGAGTTTTTTTGTAAGGCATGTGAGCCTTGTCAGAAACTTGAAAAAATCACAGCACGTAACATGATACTCGTTTCTCCTATTCTTACACCTGAGATATTTGATTGTTGGGGGATTGATTTTATGGGACCATTCCCAAATTCATTTGAGAATTCTTATATTTTAGCTGATGTGGATTATGTTTCAAAATGGGTAGAGGTCATATCTTATAGAACAAATGATCATAAGGTTTTCATCCGTTTCTTGAAAGAATTGTTTGCACGTTTTGGCATGCCCAAGGCGATCATTAGTGATGGAGGTTCACATTTTTGTAACAAACATTTTCAAAAACTTATGAAGAAATATGGAGTGACCCACAAAGTCTCTACTCCATATCACCCCTAAACTAATGGTCAAGCTGAGTTGGCCAATAGAGAGATCAAAGTTATTCTTGAAAAAACAATCCATTCCACTCGGAAGGATTGGTCTGAAAAACTGGTTGATGCTCTCTAGGCTTATAGGAGTGCATTCAAAACTAACTTAGGGATGCCACCTTATAGATTGTTTTATGGTCGGGCTTGTCATTTACCTGTTGAGATTCAGCATCGTGCTTTATGGGCTATTAAGTAAATTAACTTTTTACTTGATGCTAGTAAAGATTTAAGAAAGTTGCAAATTTCAGAGCTTGATGAAGCAAGGAGAGAGGACTACGACAATTCTCACTTGGCAAAGGAGAGAATGAAGGCCATGCATGACAAGAAGATTCATGACAAACATCTTGTCCCTGATCAGAAAGTGCTCCTCTATAATTCAAGACTACATATTTTTCCCGGGAAGCTGAAATCCTGATTAGTGGGCCGTACACTGTAAAGTAGGTTCATCCTCATGGGGCGGTAGACATTGTCAATCCGAAAAATGGCAATAGTTTCACTGTCAATGGACAACGTCTAAAGCCGTTCATAACTGCCTTTGATCCAAACGAAGAGATCTTGCTTGTGCAAGACCCCGAGGAAGTTTTTTTTATTCTGATTTTGATTTATTTATTTCTTCCTTTTACAAATTTCTTTAATTTCATTTTATCTTTTATTTATATTTGTTGTTTTGCTTTTATTTTATATCACATGATTGGTTGTCCGTGTTGCTTCTTATGCACTTTGTTTTCTTTCATTCGATTAATTGAGGACCATGTCTTTCACTAGTTAGGGGGTAGTGTTTGTGCACAAATTAAAAAAAGGATTAATATGACATGCATTGATACATATATGATTGACACACACTTTATTTCTAGTATTTTGTAAAATATAAGCACCTTGGTGGAGTGGTTGAGTAGAATTATTTTGTAAAGTTTTATTTTCAAGCCTGAGCATAGAGCATGATTTCTGATGCATCATATTTGTTGATATATGGTTTGGAATACCAGGCTGCTATACTTATTGAGATGAGACTTAATAAGATTTATATAGAACGAAGGGAAAAGCTTGAAGGACATTTTACACATGCTTACACCTGTAGTATTCATCATTTACTGTCCACTGATTTAACACAGGAGAAGTAAACTGCAAGACTACCGAGCAATGCTAAAAAAAAGAGAGAGAGAAAGAAAAAAAAAAGGGATTCGAAAAGAATCGAGAAAAAAAGAAGAAGAAGATAAAGGCAGCTAAGTGAACATTCTAAGTAAATGGCTAGAAACAGTTACCCTAACTTTGGGGTTTGAGTGTTCAACCTTTAAACAGAGTTGGCGTGCAAACTGCTAGTCTCTTAGGCTTTGAGGTAGTTAGAATCAGTAATGATTAATCATAATGTTGAAAAATTCTATAACAAATCGTGGCTAGTAATAAGGAATACAAGACCGTGTAGCTACACACACATCTGAGTTTTGAGACATTTTCTTCAATTTTATGTGAATGATTGTTGAGACAGTCTTGGTGGGTATAGCTCCTGGGGTTGAGTAATCATGGATCACCTTTTGTGAGAATTCAGAAATGTGTTTGATTGCTTTTGTTTGGATTTCAATCTTTGTTGCGCCTAACCTTTAACTCAAACTAATGAACCAAAAATTTAGCGTAGTTTTTCCTGCAAATATACAGGTGTTGTAGTACCTAACATAGTCGAATCCACAGGGATTGACTTATGTGATGAAAAAAATAAACTCAAATAATGGAAATAAATTACTAAAAGGAGCTTGTAATCAAATAGAAGAGAAAATTACTGAGATGAGTATTTTTAAAGTAACAGAATAAAACTAAATGATAAAATAAAATGATATGGAAAAAGACTAAGGTTTTGAGGATCTGTCTAATAATTTAGAATATTGTTTCCGATCGATTTATTTCAATTAAACTAGAATAATGATTCTGTTTAATTAGAAGATTTAGGATTTAAGGTTAAGAAAAATAGTCACTGATGATTAAGCATGAACGATTGATGATTATAACATTCACAAACTCATTTGAATATCACAGAAATTCTTTCAAGCATTCAATATATTCAAAAATCACAATATATAAAGATAAATATATAGATAATCAAAATATCTAATAATAAAACCATTCAATCAATCAAACTCACAATATAAACTCTAATGTTGATTCGAAAACAATATCTAAATCATTCAATTTCACCTTTAACCTTAGTACGAATGTTTAGCCAATCATGTTTATCAAATGAGTCAAGGAAATCAAATAAATACTTTTCATTAGAAAACTAAAATAAAACACAAAATTTAATACTAGAAAACAACCAAGTGGAGAGAAGGTGGATCAAAATAAAACCCCCCAGTCGAAGTCCACCATTTTGTTGAAAACTTCCCAGCTCAAGTGAGACTGCCTCAAGTCCGTAAGCCCCACAAAAAAAAAAAAATAATCCTCCACCTTCATTCTGTGTGCTACCCAGGAAGCAGCTCTAGACGAAAACTCCATTCTCTCAAGCTCTCTTTATGTGGTTGCTAATGGGCCCCAAGTCGGACCAAGTCTTAAAGATCAATTACAAGATTAAGAGCCACGAAGATTAAGGGAGCAATGCAAGAATTGGTGCATGATGATGGACTTGAAAGAAGGAGAACCAGTTTTGATCCACTTGATCTAAGCTATGGAAGACACGACTTAGGCCTATTATTATTGAAAGCCATAGACTTATTGAGCAATGCAAGAATTGGTGCAATCCAATTGGGATGAAGCCAGCAAGAGCCCAACACTTATAATGGACTTGAAAGAAGGAGAACCAGTTTTGATCCACTTGATCTAAGCTATGGAAGACACGACTTGGGCCTATTATTATTATTGAAGGCCATAGACTTATTTATTTCATTAAAATGGCTTATTTTATTAGTCATAGGAATTTGTTGCCCAGATTACTAACACAAGAGGGGGGTGAATTGAGTTGTATTTAAAACATTAACAATTATAAATCAAATATACAATATAAAATATAAACAAAATATGAAACAACAATAAATATAAAGAGTAAGGATAAGAGAGAAGCAAACTCAGTATGTTAACGAGGTTCGACCCCACTGCCTACATCCTTGCCTCAAGCTACCCCTTGAGGATCCCCGAATTCATTATTCAACCTCCTTCAGGTGGAGATAGAAACCTATTACACCTTTGAACAACACCGCTACAAAGGATCCGTGTAGAACACCCTCTTAACTTGCAATCACCTTATACGTGGTGATTCAACTATTCCTTGTGTAGAATAATTTCTACATGCACAAGGGTTATACACACCCTTCTACTGATACAAGAGCTGATAGTGGGTAGGTTATCAGAAAACACTCCTCAATGAGTGAAATAAGAACAATACAGCGCAAACTATATCTCTCAAAATGAACAAAGGTTAAGGCTCAATGTTTAGAGAAGAGAGAATGAAAGCTTTGAATGAATATTGTATGCTCTTGGTGTTGTAAATGTGAAGCTCTCAAATGATCTATTTATAGGCATATGAGACTTCATATTCAAATTTAAAAAGTTTCACATGTCAAAGACATCATCATTCACTTTTCAAAAATTTCAAACCTAATCTTTTTACTTTTTGCATGTGACAAAAGGAGCACACTTTACTTTTCAAAAATTTCAAACCTAATCTTTTACTTTTTGCATATGACAAAAGGAGCACACTTTACTTTTTAAATTTTTCAAACAAAGACATCTTCCTTTTGCATAAGTCAAGAAAAGTATCAATCACTTTTGAAAATATTCAAATAAAACATGCACATGTGAAAGATGACAATCAATCATCTTAATATTTTCAAAGTTCAAACCTTTAATCATGTCATGGACATGTGAAAGATGACAATCAATCATCTTTCAAAATTTTCAAATTTAATTTTCAAAATATTCATGCACATGTGGAAAATGTATTTTAATGCTTTATGATAAAATATTAATTTTGAACCTTAATCCTAATTTCGAATTTTTAGAGATTTACAATATTACTCTATGATTTTAATGTAAACTTGTTCCCTTCTTGCTCATGCTTGGTTCCTTGATGTGCTTGATTCCATTGTGTGGACAACTTGAGCTTGAGACTCCTTTATTCTTTGAATTCATTTGTTATCATCAAAATCCGTGTGTAGATTTATAATTACATGAAACTTGAAACCTTGGGTTCAACAATCTCCCACTTTTTGATGATGACAAATACTTGATAGAACCTGAAACCTGTATTAATACTTAAGCTCCCCCTGAGAATGTGCGTTCGTTTTTCAAGCAAAAATATAAATATAATTCCAAGCATATATAACAAGTTTAGCAATTTAAACAATGTTAATGTTCTAGTCTAAAACTTCTCCCCTTTTGGCATCATTAAAAATGATCGGCAGAAAGTAAATAGACTGAAGAAAACGGTGCGTGACCCGACAAGTGCTGCAAAGCCTCGAGGCCTAACTCTATGAATTTAGTGCGGTTGAAGATTGAAACAATCACCTGATGTTGTTGACAAACAAGATTGAAGGCTCTGAGTTTCTATAAAAAAATGATCATTTTTATTGGATAAAAAAAAAATCGTTTCTTGACCTGAGTTCTGTTTTTCCATAACGATAGAATGGCCAAACAATTCTCTTCCACTAATGTTCCAGACTTGAATCAGGAACCATTGACGCATCATCCATCAATCTTCTCTCCTGAGGCCGTCAATACCATGATAGGAGCAGAGAACCGTTTTTCTAGTAGAGCTGATTTTGAGATTATTGCAGAATCAAGAATGCTCAGTAGTCAATATGCTACCTCTGTTACGATCATGTCTCGAAGGTTAATGGCGAGGGTGAGTGAGATTGATCATCTTAACATCTAAATATTTGAGTTACGACAGAAGCTTGCTAATAAGGATAGAGAGAATAAAAGGCTAAAGCAAGAAAACAAAGAGTTGAAAAAATTTGCAGATTGGTATGCTCATGATCTGCAACCATGAATAGAGGAGCTGGAACAAGAAAGGGTTCAGATACAAGGTCAACATCGGCAGATAACAGCAGAGGTTCATCGTTTACTAGAAAAATAGGAACAATCTACTGTTAATCTCGCTGGCTTAGTAAGATAACTTTTGACAATGTGTGTCCAGCATATCTTGTATTTCTTTTGACTAAATAAGATTTGAAGAGATAATAGTTTGTCTTGTTCTTTATGCTATCTCTATAAAATCAGTATTAAAGTTTATCCGATTTGCATCAAATTTATTCTCATCTCTATAACTCATCTGCATTCCTTCAACATTCTCGTTTTAAGTTTTCAATTCTTTTCTCAATGGCTCATTCTTCTAACATTCCTCTAGATCCATCCATGAGGTATTCTACACCTCAATCTCCTGTCCTTTCTGCAGCTACCATTGGTGCCATGTTGCAGCAAGAGAATAATAGTTTGGCTAATAAGTCAGACTCCGATGCTATCTACGACTTGGTGAGTCTTGGGACTCGCTACTCATCCTCTATTGTTGCTTTTTCCCAGCGGGTACAAGCCAAAAACCATGAGGTTGAAAGGCTTAAAGAACAAATTGTTGTACTTCAACGAATTGTTCAAGAGTCTCACACAAGGGAATGAATCATTCGGTAGAAGAATAAACAGTTGAAATCTCTATTAGATTCTTTATTCCGCTTGCTAGTTCCCATGGATAGGGATGACATGATATTGTATGAAGAGAATAAGCGTCTCAAACATGAGGCTAAGAACCTCAAGTTTATGTAGAAGTATTTTAAAAAAATATCTCTATATTTTTATGAACTATGGTCTACCTTTTAAGAGATATTCATAACATGCATCATACCTATTTCTCTTCTAATCATACACAATCTATCTTTTGGTAAAGGTTTTGTGAATATATCTGCTAACTGATTGTGTGTGTTTGTGAACTCTAATACTATATCGCCTTTCTGCACATGATCTCGAAGAAAATGATATCTTATTTCAGTATGCTTAGTTCTAGAATGTTGTATTGGGTTCTTTGAAAGATTTATAGCACTTGTATTAGCACATTTGATTGGAATGTGATTATACATGAGTTTAAAATCTTCAAGTTGTTGCTTCATGTAAAGAACTTGAGCACAACAACTACCTGCAGCAACATATTCTGCCTCAGCAGTAGATAGTGCAACAGAATTTTATTTTTTACTAAACCAGGAAACTAGTGCATGACCTAAAAAGTGACATGCTCCACTAGTGCTTTTTCAATCTATTTTACAGCCAGCATAATCTGCATCTGTGTACCTGATTAGATCGAAAGATGTGTGCTTAGGGTACCATAACCCTAAGTTAATTGTACCACTAAGATATCTAAGAATGCGCTTAACTGCAATTAAATGTGATTCTTTTGGAGATGATTGAAAGCATGCACATAAGCACACACTAAACATAATATCTGGTCTACTGGCTGTTAAATATAATAAGGTACCAATTATACCTCGATATACCTTCGAGTCAACTGGTTTACCAGATTCATCTTTATCAAGTTTAGTGGATGGGCTCGTTGGTGTTCCAGTTTCCTTAGCACCTTCCATCCCAAACTTCTTCAGCAATTCCTTAATATATTTCGATTGATTGATGAATGTCCCACTTTTTGATTGCTTAATTTGCAATCCGAGAAAGAATGTAAGCTCTCCCATCATGCTCATTTCAAATTCTTCCTGCATAGTCTTAGCAAAAATTTGGCACATATTTTCATTAGTAGCACCGAATATTATATCATCAACATAAATCTGAATCAAAAAAATATCATCATTTTCGTATTTAATGAAAAGAGTTGTATCAATTTTTGCTCTTGAAAAGCCTTTTTCAATCAAGAAACCACTGAGTCTCTCGTACCAAGCTCTAGGAGCTTGTTTGAGTCCATATAGTGCTTTTGTGAGTTTGAAAACATGATTTAGAGAAATATGATTTTCAAAACCTGGAGGTTGCTCAACATATACCTCTTCATTTATAAAACCGTTTAAGAAAGCACTTTTAACATCCATTTGAAAAAGTTTGAAATCTTTATAACAAGCATATGCAAGTAGCATTCGAATAGCTTCTAATCTTGCGATTGGTGCATATGTCTCATCATAGTCGATTCCTTCTTCTTGATTGAAATCTTGGGCTACAAGTCGAGTCTTATTTCTAGTAATGACTCCGAACTCATCTTTCTTGTTTCTAAAAATCCATTTTGTTCCAATAATAGTATGATTTTCGGGTCTAGGAACAAGTGTCCAAACATCATTTCTTTCAAATTGATTAAGCTCTTCTTGCATAGTTATAATCCAAGATTCATCAAGAAGTGCTTCATCAATATTTTTAGGTTCAATCTGAGATAGAAAAGCAGTATGATTGCAAATATTTCTAAGAGATGATCAAGTACTTACACCTCGAGAAGGTTCTCCCAGAATTTGTTCCACTGGATGATCTTTCACAAATTCCAATTGTTTGGTTGCATCTTGTATTAAATTTTGATGATCTTTCCTGATGTCTCTATGTTGGACTTCCTCTATTGTGTTCTCTTTGTTGAGATTGAGACTTTCCGTATTATTTATACCTCATGTTTCTTCATCAATGGATTTCGTAGAGAGTAGAGAATTAGATTCATCAAATACTACATGCATAGATTCTTGTACAGTCAAAGTCTTTTTATTGAATACTCTATAAGCTTTTCTATTAGTAGAATATCCAAGAAAGATACCTTCATCAGATTTTGCATCAAATTTGCCTAAATTATCTCTGTCATTCAAAATAAAACACTTGCATCCAAATACATGAAAGTAACTAATGTTGGGCTTTTTCTCATTCCAAAGCTCATAGGGGGTTTTATCTAATTTAGACCTTAGCATAACTCTATTTATAATATAACATGCAGTACTTACCGCTTCGGCCCAAAAATAACTAGGCAAGTTGTTCTCATTAAGCATTGTTCTTGCCATCTATTGAAGAGATCTATTTTTCCTCTCTACTACCCCATTTTGTTGAGGAGTTCATGGAGCAGAAAAATTATGCACAAAACCATTTTCATCACAAAATATTTCAATATTTTTATTAACAAACTCTTTTCCCCTATCACTTCAGATACTTGAAATAGTATAGCCCTTTTCATTTTGAATTCTCTTGCATAACTTGGTAAAGGCATTATGTGCCTCATCTTTATGAGCAAGAAGGATGACCCAAGTATATCTAGAGAAATCATCAACAATAACAAATGCATAATATTTTCCTCCTAGACTTGCAACTCTATTTGGTCCAAAAAGATCCATGTGTATCAGTTGCAGTGGTCTAGTAGTGGAAATATATTTCTTGGTTTTAAAAGAAGTTTTTGTTTGTTTACCAAATTGGCATGCATCACAAATTTTNGTGTGGACAACTTGAGCTTGAGACTCCTTTATTCTTTGAATTCATTTGTTATCATCAAAATCCTGTGTAGATTTATAATTACATGAAACTTGAAACCTTGGGTTCAACAATCTCCCACTTTTTGATGATGACAAATACTTGATAGAACCTGAAACCTGTATTAATACTTAAGCTCCCCCTGAGAATGTGCGTTCGTTTTTCAAGCAAAAATATAAATATAATTCCAAGCATATATAACAAGTTTAGCAATTTAAACAATGTTAATGTTCTAGTCTAAAACTTCTCCCCTTTTGGCATCATTAAAAATGATCGGCAGAAAGTAAATAGACTGAAGAAAACGGTGCGTGACCCGACAAGTGCTGCAAAGCCTCGAGGCCTAACTCTATGAATTTAGTGCGGTTGAAGATTGAAACAATCACCTGATGTTGTTGACAAACAAGATTGAAGGCTCTGAGTTTCTATAAAAAAATGATCATTTTTATTGGATAAAAAAAAAATCGTTTCTTGACCTGAGTTCTGTTTTTCCATAACGATAGAATGGCCAAACAATTCTCTTCCACTAATGTTCCAGACTTGAATCAGGAACCATTGACGCATCATCCATCAATCTTCTCTCCTGAGGCCGTCAATACCATGATAGGAGCAGAGAACCGTTTTTCTAGTAGAGCTGATTTTGAGATTATTGCAGAATCAAGAATGCTCAGTAGTCAATATGCTACCTCTGTTACGATCATGTCTCGAAGGTTAATGGCGAGGGTGAGTGAGATTGATCATCTTAACATCTAAATATTTGAGTTACGACAGAAGCTTGCTAATAAGGATAGAGAGAATAAAAGGCTAAAGCAAGAAAACAAAGAGTTGAAAAAATTTGCAGATTGGTATGCTCATGATCTGCAACCATGAATAGAGGAGCTGGAACAAGAAAGGGTTCAGATACAAGGTCAACATCGGCAGATAACAGCAGAGGTTCATCGTTTACTAGAAAAATAGGAACAATCTACTGTTAATCTCGCTGGCTTAGTAAGATAACTTTTGACAATGTGTGTCCAGCATATCTTGTATTTCTTTTGACTAAATAAGATTTGAAGAGATAATAGTTTGTCTTGTTCTTTATGCTATCTCTATAAAATCAGTATTAAAGTTTATCCGATTTGCATCAAATTTATTCTCATCTCTATAACTCATCTGCATTCCTTCAACATTCTCGTTTTAAGTTTTCAATTCTTTTCTCAATGGCTCATTCTTCTAACATTCCTCTAGATCCATCCATGAGGTATTCTACACCTCAATCTCCTGTCCTTTCTGCAGCTACCATTGGTGCCATGTTGCAGCAAGAGAATAATAGTTTGGCTAATAAGTCAGACTCCGATGCTATCTACGACTTGGTGAGTCTTGGGACTCGCTACTCATCCTCTATTGTTGCTTTTTCCCAGCGGGTACAAGCCAAAAACCATGAGGTTGAAAGGCTTAAAGAACAAATTGTTGTACTTCAACGAATTGTTCAAGAGTCTCACACAAGGGAATGAATCATTCGGAGAAGAATAAACAGTTGAAATCTCTATTAGATTCTTCATTCCGCTTGCCAGTTCCCATGGATAGGGATGACATGATATTGTATGAAGAGAATGAGCGTCTCAAACATGAGGCTAAGAACCTCAAGTTTATGTAAAAGTATTTAAAAAAATATCTCTCTATTTTTATGAACTCTGGTCTACCTTTTAAGAGATATTCATAACATGCATCATACCTATTTCTCTTCTAATCATACACAATCTATCTTCTGGTAAAGGTTTTGTGAATATATCTGCTAACTGATTGTGTGTGTTTGTGAACTCTAGTACTATATCGCCTTTCTGCACATGATCTCGAAGAAAATGATATCTTATTTCAATATGCTTAGTTCTAGAATGTTGTATTGGGTTCTTTGAAAGATTTATAGCACTTGTATTATCACATTTGATTGGAATGTGATTATACATGAGTTTAAAATCTTCAAGTTGTTGCTTCATGTAAAGAACTTGAGCACAACAACTACCCGCAGCAACATATTCTGCCTCAGCAGTAGATAGTGCAACAGAATTTTATTTTTTACTAAACCAGGAAACTAGTGCATGACCTAAGAAGTGACATGCTCCACTAGTGCTTTTTCGATCTATTTTACAAGCCAGCATAATCTGCATCTGTGTAGCTGATTAGATCGAAAGATGTGTGCTTAGGGTACCATAACCCTAAGTTAATTGTACCACTAAGATATCTAAGAATGCGCTTAACTGCAATTAAATGTGATTCTTTTGGAGATGATTGAAAGCGTGCACATAAGCACACACTAAACATAATATCTGGTCTACTGGCTGTCAAATATAATAAGCTACCAATATACCTCGATATACCTTCGAGTCAACTGGTTTACCAGATTCATCTTTATCAAGTTTAGTGGATGGGCTCATTGGTGTTCCAGTTTCCTTAGCACCTTCCATCCCAAACTTCTTCAGCAATTCCTTAATATATTTCGATTGATTGATGAATGTCCCACTTTTTGCTTGCTTAATTTGCAATCCGAGAAAGAATGTAAGCTCTCCCATCATGCTCATTTCAAATTCTTCCTGCATAGTCTTAGCAAAAACTTGGCACATATTTTCATTAGTAGCACCGAATATTATATCATCAACATAAATCTGAATCAAAAGAATATCATCATTTTCGTATTTAATGAAAAGAGTTGTATCAATTTTTCCTCTTGAAAAGCCTTTTTCAATCAAGAAACCACTGAGTCTCTCGTACCAAGCTCTAGGAGCTTGTTTGAGTCCATATAGTGCTTTTGTGAGTTTGAAAACATGATTTGGAGAAATATGATTTTCAAAACCTGGAGGTTGCTCAACATATACCTCTTCATTTATAAAACCGTTTAAGAAAGCACTTTTAACATCCATTTGAAAAAGTTTGAAATCTTTATAACAAGCATATGCAAGTAGCATTCGAATAGCTTCTAATCTTGCGATTGGTGCATATGTCTCATCATAATCGATTCCTTCTTCTTGATTGAAATCTTGGGCTACAAGTCGAGTCTTATTTCTAGTAATGACTCCGAACTCATCTTTCTTGTTTCTAAAAATCCATTTTGTTCCAATAATAGTATGATTTTTGGGTCTAGGAACAAGTGTCCAAACATCATTTCTTTCAAATTGATTAAGCTCTTCTTGCATAGTTATAATCCAAGATTCATCAAGAAGTGCTTCATCAATATTTTTAGGTTCAATCTGAGATAGAAAAGCAGTATGATTGCAAATATTTCTAAGAGATGATCGAGTACTTACACCTCGAGAAGGTTCTCCCAGAATTTGTTCCACTGGATGATCTTTCACAAATTTCAATTGTTTGGTTGCATCTTGTATTAAATTTTGATGATCTTTCCTGATGTCTCCATGTTGGACTTCCTCTATTGTGTTCTCTTTGTTGAGATTGAGACTTTCCGTATTATTTATACCTCATGTTTCTTCATCAATGGATTTCTTGGAGAGTAGAGAATTAGATTCATCAAATACTACATGCATAGATTCTTGTACAGTCAAAGTCTTTTTATTGAATACTCTATAAGCTTTACTATTAGTAGAATATCCAAGAAAGATACCTTCATCAGATTTTGCATCAAATTTGCCTAAATTATCTCTGTCATTCAAAATAAAACACTTGCATCCAAATACATGAAAGTAACTAATGTTGGGCTTTTTCTCATTCCAAAGCTCATAGGGGGTTTTATCTAATTTAGACCTTAGCATAACTCTATTTATAATATAACATGCAGTACTTACCGCTTCGGCCCAAAAATAACTAGGCAAGTTGTTCTCATTAAGCATTGTTCTTGCCATCTCTTGAAGAGATCTATTTTTCCTCTCTACTACCCCATTTTGTTGAGGAGTTCGAGGAGCAGAAAAATTATGCACAAAACCATTTTCATCACAAAATGTTTCAATATTTTTATTAACAAACTCTTTTCCCCTATCACTTCGGATACTTGAAATAGTATAGCCCTTTTCATTTTGAATTCTCTTGCATAACTTGGTAAAGGCATTATGTGCCTCATCTTTATGAGCAAGAAAGATGACCCAAGTATATCTAGAGAAATCATCAACAATAACAAATGCATAATATTTTCCTCCTAGACTTGCAACTCTATTT
Organism: Carya cathayensis; assembly: GCA_011037825.1. Lineage (NCBI taxonomy): Eukaryota > Viridiplantae > Streptophyta > Magnoliopsida > Fagales > Juglandaceae > Carya > Carya cathayensis. The sequence goes on from QGSO01000686.1 coordinate 68,737, forward strand.
GGTCCAAAAAGATCCATGTGTATCAGTTGCAGTGGTCTAGTAGTGGAAATATGTTTCTTGGTTTTAAAAGAAGTTTTTGTTTGTTTACCAAATTGGCATGCATCACAAATTTTGTCTTTAAGAAAATTTGCCTTTGGTAAACCTCTCACAAGATCATTTTTTGAAAGTTTGGAAATAAGTTCCATGTTGGCATGACCTAGTCTTCTATGCCATAACCAATTAGTTTCATTTTGTGCTGAAAAACAAATAGCATCTTGTGAGGTAATTTCTTCAAAATCGATTGTATAAACATTGTTGCTTCTAAAAGCAATAAAACAAATATTACAATCATGATTATTTAAAATAATGCACTTATCCATTTTGAAAGTAACTGTAAATCCTTTATCACATAATTGACTTATGCTCAAAAGATTATGTTTTAGACCTTCAACAAGTAAAACATCTTCAATTATGAGAGAAGATTTATTACCAATTTTACCTATTCCCACGATCTTCCCTTTCGAGTTGTCTCCAAATGTCACGTGTCCTTCTTCTTTAGATCTAAAGATCAAAGAACTTAGTCTTGTCTCCCGTCATGTGTCTTGAACATCCACTATCTAAAAACCATTTGTTTTTGCTTGTAGAGGACTTCATGCATACCTATAAAAACAATTAAAATGATTTTTCTTGGTACCCAAGTTCTTTGGGTCCTTTATTTATTAGTATTAGAAGAAACAAGATTTTTAGGTACCCATATGGCCCTAATAGTCATTGTATGCTTTCTTCTAATAGGACAAGCATGATAATTATGACCATTTCTATTACAAAAATTGCAAATAGCATGTGACATATATGAAGATCTTGAGTGATTATAATAGTATCCTTTTTTGACAAACTTATTATGAAAAGAATTTTGAATATTGGACTTTGATGTAGAAGGATTATCAAAGAAGTTTTTATAAGGTTTGTATTTTTGTTTTGGCATATATCCCAAGCCTGCCTTGTCAAAAACACATCTTTGACTACCAAGAAGTTTTTCAAAATTTCTTTTTCCATTCGTAAAGTTTTCAACAATATTTTCTAAATCAGTTTTCTTCTTCTTCAACTCAAGATTTTCATCTTTTAAAACAATACTTTCTTTTCTTAAAATATTAATTTCGTTTGTTAAAGAAGAATTTTTCTTTTTCAAAGCAGTATACTTGATACCCAATTTTTCAAATTCCTCATATACCTCTTCTAAAACATTTTGCAATTCTTCATATGAAGGATCTTCAATATTATCAAGATTTGTTACCTCAATGTCATCTTTAGCCATAAGACAAAGATTTGCTGATTCTCCATTGCTTGCTATCTGAGCTACTTGAATCATCATCCCATGTAGCTTTCATTGTTTTCTTGCCTTTGTTTCGATCTTTCTTTAGCAGAGGACAATCTGGCTTGATATGACCAGGCTTATTGCATTTATAACAAATTAAAGTGTCATTTTTACCTGAATCTTTCTTGGAAAACTTTTTGAAGGATTTCCTCGGAGGAGTTTTATTTTTCTTTAAGAACCTCTGAATTCTTCTTGTTATCATCGCAACTTCTTCATCTTTGTTATCATTTTCCTCATCTTCATCACTTTCACTTTCATGAGGAACAGCTTTAAGTGTCAAGCTCTTCTTTGGCTTTCCTTTTTCTTCTCCTCTTTTCAATGTGTACTCATGGGTGATAAGTAACCCGATGAGTTCATTCACTTCGAGCTTCTTGAGGTCTCTAACTTCAAGAATCGCAGTCACTTTTGATTCCCAACGTTTTGGTAGAGAGTTGAGAATTTTTCTTACCATCTCCACTGATGGGCCCCAAGGCGGACCAAGTCTCAAGGATCAATTATAAGAATAAGAGCCACGAAGATCAAGGGAGCAATGCAAGAATTGGTGCAATCCAATTGGGATGAAGCTAGCAAGAGCCCAACACTCATGATGGGCTTGAAAGAAGGAGAATCAATTTGGATCCACTTGATCAAAGCTATGGAAGACACGACTTGGGCCTTTTGTTATTGAAGTCCATAGATTTATTTATTTAATTAAAAGGGCTTATTTTAATAGTCATAGGAATTAATCTAGAATAATTGGGCTTGGGGGATGTCCAGCCCACACGTCTTATTTCTATTGAACTAGGGTTTTTGTGAAGGCCTTGTATTTTGGCCAAGGGCTTATTTGGCAAGTTATTATTATACAAACTAGGGTTTTAGAAGTTACTGTAGCGCGGCGTACGACACTGTTCACGCTACAGTACCCGAGGCACTTTCATTAGGGTTTTTGGGGGTTGTCTATTTAAACAACTTATAGCCTCATTTGAGAGGCAGAATAGATGGAATTTCTTTGAGAGTTTGAGTTATCTCCTCTTGTTCTTCTTGAACTTTTGAACTTATCAAAGGTAAATCAAAACCTTTGTGGCGTTCCTCCTTTGTAATTTGGGTTCTTGAGACGGATTCTTCAACGGGTCTAGATTTTAATATAATCTAGGTTCTTGGAACGGGTTCTCATCGGGTCTAAATTCTCCATCCATAGATCTGAGTTTGGCTTTCTTGGAGTTGTTTTTCCAGTGTTGTTGTTGGGTCTCAAAGCAAATCGATTGGGGTTCACATCATCCACTTTGGAATAAACTTTGCCAAGAGCTATCAAGCTATTTATGATGTTAGTAAAACGAGTGTGCATACTAGAAATAGATTCATCATCATTCATCTTAAACATTTCATTTTCATGAGTAAGAATATAAATTTTTGATTCATTGACTTGAGAAGTTCCTTCATAAGTAACTTCCAAGTTATCCCAAATTTCCTTTGCCGTAGCGCAAGTCATTACTCTATTAAACTCATTACCATTGAGAGCATTATATAATAAATTCATAGCAGTTAAATTCAAAGTATAAAGTCTATCGTCTTCACGATCAAACTTTTCTTCTTCCTTTTTGACCTTTACTCCATCAACCACTTTTGTTGGAATATAAGGTCCATTTACAATACATTTCCAGATTTTTCGACCTTGAGCCTGAAGGAATATTCTCATTCTTACTTTCCAGAATGAGTAATTGTCTCCACAAAAGAGTGGAGGTCGACTGCTAGATTGACCTTCACCAAATGAAGCTGCAATGTTAGCCATAAAATCTTAACTCAAAAAATAGTTAATCTTATAAGAGAGCTCTAGCTCTGATACCAATTCTTACCCAGATGATTAACACAAGAAGGGGTTGAATTGAGTTGTATTTAAAAAATTAACAATTATAAATCAAATATACAATATAAAATATAAACAAAATATGAAACAACAATAAATATAAAGAGTAAAGGGTAAGAGAGAAGCAAACTCAGTATGTTAACGAGGTTCGGCCCCACTGCCTACGTCCTCGCCTCAAGCTACCCCTTGAGGATCCCCGAATTTACTATTCAACCTCCTTTAGGTGGAGATAGAAACTTATTACACCTTTGAACAACACCGCTACAAAAATCCGTGTAGAACACCCTCTACACTTGCAATCACCTTACACGTGGTGATTCAACTGTTCCCTTCTTACTCATGCTTGGTTCCCTTCTTAATTTGAACTTGTTCCCTTCTTACTCATGCTTGGTTCCTTGATGTGCTTGATTCAATTGTGTGGACAACTTGAGCTTGAAACTCCTTTATTCTTTGAATTCATTTGTTATCATCAAAATCCGTGTGTAGATTTATAATTATACGAAACTTGAAACCTTGGTTTCAATAGAATTAATCTAGAATAATTGGGTTTTTGGGATGTCCAGCCCACACGTCTTATTTCTATTGAACTAGGGTTTTTGGGAAGGCCTTGTATTTTGGCCAATGGCTTATTTGGAAAGTTATTATTTTACAAACTAGGGTTTTAGAAGTTACTATAGCGCGGCACTGTTCATGCTACAGTACCCGCGGCACTATTCCTCTAGGGTTTTGGAAATCTAAACCATTTGTAACCTCATTTGAGAAGACATACATTTAATTGTGAGTGAGTTTTTTCCTCTTGTTCTTGATTGAACTCTTGAACTTATCAAAGGTAAATCACAACCTTTGTGGCGTTCCTCCTTGTAATTTGGGTTCTTGAGACGGGATTTCAACGGGTCTAGATTTTAGTATAATCTAGGTTCTTGGAACGAGTTCTCAATGGGTCTAAATTCTCCATCCATAGACTTGAATTTGGCTTTCTTGGGTTGGTTTTCCAATATTGTTGTTGGGTCTCAAAGCGACTCGATTGTGGTTCACATCATTTGGTATTCAGAGTAAGATTTCCAATCAGGTCCAATTCTATCTTTTATTTATTGCATCATAAATTCTAGGGTTTCAATATTCTAGGGTTTGCCACAAAAAAAAAAGGCATAGAAATTCATTTTTCTAGGGCTACCAAAATTTGCACCATCTAGGTTTTGAAATTTCTAGGGTTTCATTCATTCCCTTATATTTCCTTGTCAATTTTTATGTGTTTGAATTCAATTGTTTGATTATCACAATTGGATATTTTCTGTTTGTGATTGAATTGTTGAGAAAAGAAGTGAAAAGAAAAGAAAAGAAAGGAAATGAAAAGAAAAGAAAAGAAAAGAAAGGAAAAGAAAAGAAAATTCGAAAAAAAAAATCTAAAAAAAATAAAAAGGAGAGAAGAATTTTGGGTATGAAATACTTTGCCATATGAAATTGAGTGCTTTGTCATTGATTGAGCCTTATCTTTAAAGGTGCTGAATACATATTTCTAGTTGGTACCTTATTTCGTAATTACTCTTTCCAGCGTATAAATTCCTTGAGTCTCGGGTCATTTTATTCCTTCCGTGTTTTCTCTTGTTCTTGTTTCTTGGACCTAATTACTAGTTGAAACAAAACAAGATTGTATTGTCTTGATTGAGTTCAATTAGTTCTTAAAGAACTTGAGTGGGAAAACTCTTGAGGTAAAAGGCAAGAGAGTATGAGATCATTATCGGGAAAAAGCCAATTAAGAGTGTGATACACGAGTGGAGTGCCATTATTCGAGGGTCAACACGTAAGGGAGCGTGTGAGGTTTTTTTTTCACTAACATTCTTTTTTGTACAGCATGTACTATGTCTCATAATAGTGACTTAACACCAAAGGGGATGGTAAATAACTCATTCTTTGTGTTGCAGTCCATGCAACAAAAGTTTGAAAGGTTAAATTTGAAGTTGGGAGAAATGAGGGATAAGATAGAACAACAAGGTGCATTGATTAGAAATTTACAAAGTGAGAGAGATAGGAGGAGACGTGAGCCTAGTAATGAATATGAGTATAAGAATGAGGAGTATGGTGGGTCTCTTGTTGTCAGGCGTACTCTCAATACACAAAGTATGATGGATGATATAAAGCAGCAAAGAGAGAACATTTTTCATACTAGATGCCACATCAACAATAAAGTACCTATGTAGTATGATTATTGATGGAGGGAGTTGTATTAATGTGGCTAGCACTACTTTAGTTGAGAAACTGAATTTACCTACCTTGAAACACCCTAGACCATACAAGTTACTGATGGGCCCCAAGGCGGACCAAGTCTTAAGGATCAATTACAAGATTAAGAGCCACGAAGATCAAGGGAGCAATGCAAAAATTGGTGCAGATGAAGCTAGCAAGAGCCCAACACTCATGATGAACTTGAAAGAATGAGAACCAGCTTTGATCCACCTGATCCAAGCTGTGGAAGACTATTATTCTGAATTTTAATTGTGAGTGAGTTTTCTCCTCTTGTTCTTAATTGAACTCTTGAACTTATCAAAGGTAAATCACAACCTTTGTGGCGTTCCCCCTTGTAATTTGAGTTCTTGAGACGGGATTTCAACGGATCTAGATTTTAATATAATCTAGGTTCTTGAAACGAGTTCCAACGGGTCTAAATTCTCCATCCATAGACTTGAGTTTAGCTTTTCTAGGTTGTTTGTCCAATATTGTTGTTGGGTCTCAAAGCAAGTCGATTGGGGTTCACATCAGTTACAGTGGTTGAATAATTGTGAGGAGGTTACGGTAAATAAGCAAGTGTTTATTTCTTTTTCAATTGGGAGGTATAAAGATGAGGTACTTTGTAATGTAGTGCCTATGCATGCTGGCCATATTTTGTTGGGGAGGCCATGGCAGTGTGATAGGAGAGTGATTTATGATGGGTTCAGGAACATGTACAGTTTTGAAAATGATGGAAAAACAATCAAACTTGCTCCTTTAACTCCAACACAGGTCCATGAGGACCAACTGAAATTGAAAAGTGAGGTTGATAAAAAAAGAAAGAGAGAAAGTGAGATTGATCAGAAAAGAAAGAGTGAAACTGAGGTTGATCAACAAAGAAAGAGGTAAAATGAGAATGATAAAAAAAAAGAGAGAGTAAAAGTGAGGTTGAGCAAAAAAGAAAGAGTGGGAAAGAGATTGAGGAAGAAAAAAATAGTGAGACCGAAATGAGAGAGAGAGAGAGAAATGAGAGAGAAATGAAATGAGGGTGAGGCTGAAACCTCAAGAAAAAGAGAGAATAAGTTGAAAAACAATTGTGAGGCCGAGAGTTCAAGAAAAGAGGTCGAAAAAGAGAGTGAAAAATAAAATAGAGAGGTAGCTGAGAGTCAAGAAGAAAGAGTGGAGCCATGGGAGAAAAAAGAAAGAGAGATTGTAGAGAGAAAAGGAAAAATAAAAGTGAGTCTTTATGTTGAGGCAAGCTTTTATACTAATGAATTTAACGACTCTTTGCCTAGTGTTGTTGTTTATTTGTTGCAGGAATATAAAGTCGTGATTCCTAGTGGTGTGTTTAGTGGATTGCCACCTATTAGAAAGATAGAACAATACATTGATTTTGTGTCAGGTGCGACAATCCCTACCCGACCTTGCTTTGAAGAACATGAGTCATTGATACAATTTAAAGGACAATGTAAGTTGACTAGGATGCATGCCAAGTGGGAGGAATGTATTGAGACTTTTCCTCTTGTAATCAAGTACACATATGGTAATGAAACTTTTGTTGTTGGTGCATTAGCAAGAAGGTATGATCATATTGTTATTTTAGATGCAAAGTTATTGAGATTTGAATATGACAAGAAATTGTATGCTAATAATAATGACTTTGCCAGTGTGTATGGAGTACGTGAGAAAGCATTATTTTCTCATTTATATAGACAAAATTGGTACTTGTTTAGAGAGAGAAGACTTTTTGTGCCTACTAGTCTTATGCATGAGTTGCTTGTGCATGGATGTAGTTTGTTGGGATATTTTGATATAAAGAGGAATTTAGACGTGTTGCATGACCATTGGTGGGAGTACTACTTGCTATTCATTAAGTTTGGATATAGTTGGAGTGGTCACTCTGGTATAAAGAATATTTTAGGCATATTGCATGAACATTGGTGGGAGTATTGTTTCCCATTCATTGAGTTTGCATATAGTTGGAGTGGTCACTTTGGTTTAAAGAAGAGTTTAGGCGTATTGCATGAACACTTTTGGTCGTATCATTTGCCATTTATTGATGTGTGGCATGATCGTTTGTGGCAGTATCATTTTTCATTCATTAACTGGTTGTATGAACGTTTGTGGAAATATTATTTGCCACTCATTGAGATTGCATATAATCAGAATTATCATTTTGGTGTGAGGAAGACTTTAGTTGTGATTAATGAACGTTTATGGGAGTATTATTTGCCTTTCATTGACTTGTTGTATAAACGTTTGTAGGAGTATCGTTGGCCCTTGTTAGAGTTTACATGTAATAGGACCATGCATACAACCATTTTTTATTCTCATCTTGAAATTGCATATGGTTTTAATCCACTTATTCCTTTTGATTTAATGCTCTTACCTGTTGATGACAGAAGTAGCTTGGATGGACATTTCCAAGTTCTTGATAAAATTAATGATATTTCATATCTAGTGGATCTTCCAGATAAGTATCATGTGCTTGCTATTTTCAATGTTACTGATCTATTTCCCTTTGATCCAGGTGGAGATTTGAGGTCGAATCCATTTGAGGAGAGGGGAAATGATGGGCCCCAAGGCGGATCAAGTCTTAAGGATCAATTACAAGATTAAGAGCCACGAAAATCAAGACAGCAATGCAAGAATTGGTGCACGATGATGGACTTGAAAGAAGGAGAACCAGTTTTGATCCACTTGATCTAAGCTATGGAAGACACGACTTGAGCCTATTATTATTGAAGGCCATAGACTTATTGAGCAATGAAAGAATTGGTGCAATCCAATTGGGATGAAGCCAGCAAGAGCCCAACACTCATGATGAACTTGAAAGAAGGATGTGACACCCCCAAATCTCAATGCACAGACACGGGGAAAACGAGGCGTCCGGATGGTGACAACACGGGTCACCATCCTATTGACGAGTGCCGAGTGTGTGTAAAAGCAACAAACGTGCACGAAGAAATACGCAGCGGATAGGAAAGTCATAAAACTAAGTACCAAAATTTTTTCTTAGTTTAGTACAAAGCTGTTTAAAACATACATAATAAAATATTACAAATCACAAATAATGTTTCAAAACTAACTACAAGGCATAAATTCCAACTCAATACTCTGGCGGAGCTGCATCCTCGGGCTCAGCCTCCTCCTCCTCGATCTCTGCACCAAAATCTATGGTACCAAAATGGTGCCACAGGTAGGTAAGATCCAAATACCACTAGATAAAAAAAAACATATAATAACTCAAACAATATGCATGAAAGAATGCAACGCACATGTCCCATAACACAACATTTTTCCACGCACGCCAAAATCCCATCTGGCCCAAAAGCATTTCTTTTAAACTTTTCCTTTCCATTATCCCATATAATGGCCCAAAAAACAAACTCGCCATTTTCCTAGAAAATGGCCCATTAACCAAAACATCAGTGCACCGTAGGCGGGAATCGCAGGCGGGACTATACCACCATCCCTACGCGCCGTGCACCGTAGGCGGGAATCGCAGGCAGGACTATACCACCATCCCTGCTTACCACCATCCCTACGCGCCGTGCACCGTATGCGGGAATCGCAAGCGGGACTATACCACCATCCCTGCTTACCACCATCCCTACGCGCCGTGCACCGTAGGCGGGAATCGCAGGTGGGACTATACCACCATCCCTACGCGTGCCTTTGACTCAAACCAGTCAATCCAATCATTCACATATATCATAAATCGGTTCTCGCTTACAAGCCCAGTTTTCATTCACAACCACATGTACATGCATGCAATTACACGGAAACCCGGTTTTCCCTTTTTAAACATGAAAATGTGAGCACTATACAATGCAAACATCAAGGCACAAATGTCTCAAACAAATATCACATCAACCAAACAACTCCGTCCTCAATCCATCCGACCCCCGAACTCCTCGGACTCAGTCCAGAATCAACCAACCAACCAGATAATTTATTGTAAGAGTAAAATATATTTAAATCTAAAAGTAGAGTTTGGAAAATACTTACAGCGCTATAAGGTATTTTTCGAAAGCTCGCGGCGTTGCAAACGGCGGAGAAAAAGCAACGTAACAGTGTATTTTACACTGTGGCCGTGGGTAATAAATTACCCACTTTCGAACGGGGACAAACCAAGGCATGAAATTGATAGGTAATGGCCTTGAGATATTTATGAAGTTAAAGGAAGTGAGCTTTGGCCGTGGGTGGCGGTGGAAACGGCGGTGGAAGTGCAAAAAGGGGCTGATCGGAGTTGAGCTCGTGCGAGCTGCTCCGGCAACGGATCGGGGCTGAAATTAGGTGGGTTAGGACGGCAAGAGGTAGGGGAAGAAGCTGTGAAGAGATGGTGGCCAGAGGTGGTGCGACGGCGCCGGAAACGGTGAAAAACCATGTGGCTTGGAGGAGCTCGTGGTGGCTAACGGTGGCTCGGATGGAAGTGAAACTTGGTGGGGATGTTCACCGGTGAGAGGGGAAGAAAACTGGGTGGGTGGTGTAGGCCACGCCGCCGACAAGCGGCGGTTTTGGGCAGAGAAAGAATCTGGCGACAGGGGAGAAAACAGGGCAGGGGCAGCAACTTCCAGGGGCTCGTGGCGGCTAACGGCTGGTCCGATGGCTTTGAAAATTGGTGGGAATGATCTCTGGTGGGAGGGGAAGAGAATGGCGGGGGTGGTGTATGACACCTCCACCGGACGGCGGAGAAAAGGCCGGTTGAAGAAGGGGCGGCGAGAAGGAGAAAAGAGAAGGGAGAGCACGGGGAGAGAGACCGAGCGGAAAAAAAGAAGAAAAAAGAAAGAAAAGAAAGAAAAAGGAAGGAAAAGAAGAAAAGAAAAAGGAAAAGGGAAAAAGAAAAGAGAAAAGAAATGAAATGAGGTCCAATCCTCACTTCCAGGATCCAGAAACTGTTCCGCCGAAAACGATATTAAAAACATAAAACGACTAAAATAAATTAAACACATCCTCAAATAAATTAAAAGCCAATTAAAATACATTAATTTAAAATAAATAAACCAATATATTAATTAAATTAAAAACACTCATTCAGTGAAAAATACACGTAAAAGCGGGTCATCACATCCTCCCCCCTTTAAAAACAAATTTGGTCCTCAAAATTGCAAGATCAAACACCAACTTGAAACAAGCCACATAATTCCACATAAAACCACTTGCAACCAAGATTAAGAAACGTACCGTCATTACTCAAACAAGTAGGGGTACTACTCCCTCATGTCCGCTACTTGCTCCCAAGAGAAATCTTGAGCTAACGGATCTCCCCAGGCCACCTTAACCAAAGGTATCGTCTTGGACCTCAACTGTTGCTCCTTCCAATCCATGATCTGCGACGGAACAACCTCATAAGTAAGGTCTGGTTGCAACTGAATACTCTTTGGGTCGACAAAGTGCGGCTCTTGTTGACCAAAACTCTTCTTCAAGGATGACACGTGGAAGACATCATGAATATCCCCAAAATAATCTGGCAAAGCAACTCTATAAGCAACGGACCCTATCTTCTCCAAAATCTGGAAAGGGCTGACATACCTAGGATCCAGTTTCCTCTTTTTACCAAAACGATTAACTCCTCTCATGGGAGAGACCTTGAGATAAACCCAATCACCTTCTTCAAAAGATAACTCTCTCCTCCTGGTATCAGTGTAGCTTTTCTGACGACTCTGAGCTGACACCATTTTATCCCTGATGATCCAAACTTGGCTTTGCATCTCTTGAATTATTTCGGGTCCAATTATCCTACTCTCCCCGACTTCATCCCAACACAAAGGTGATCTGCACTTCCTCCCATAAAGAGCTTCATAAGGAGCCATCTGAATGGTCGCATGGAAGCTATTATTATACGCAAACTCTATGAGCGGCAAGTGATTTTCCCAACTCCCTTGAAATTCCATGACACATGCCCGCAACATATCTTCAAGGGTCTGAATGGTGCGCTCCGATTGGCCGTCCGTCTGCGGGTGATATGCAGTACTGAACTTCAGCTTAGTACCCAATGCTGCCTGCAAACTTTTCCAAAACTGAGACGTGAACCTTGGGTCTCGATCCGACACTATACTCTTCGGTATGCCTGCAACCGCACTATCTCTTTCACATACAGGCGAGTCAACTTACCCAAGGAATCAGTATTATTAACAGGCAAGAAGTGAGCACTCTTCGTTAACCGATCAACAATCACCCAAACAGAATTTTTCCCACTAGGAGTCCTCGGCAAACCCACTACAAAATCCATCGTGATGTCGTCCCACTTCCACTCAGGAACAGGGAGGGGTTGGAGCATACCAGCGGGTCTTTGATGCTCGGCCTTGACTTGACGGCACGTGTGGCATTTCTCAACATACAAGGCAATATCCCTCTTCATTCCATCCCACCAATAATTTTTCTTCAAGTCCCGGTACATCTTCGTACTGCCGGGATGTACTGAATAAGGGGCTGCATGAGCTTCTGCCATGATCCGCTCCTTGAATTCTGAATCCTTGGGGATCACTCTGCGATCTCGAAACCGAAGTATTCCATCTTTAACTCTGCGATCTCGAAACCGAAGTATTCCATCTTTATCCATAATATAGTGCAACGGCCCTCGAGATTTTCTAACTCTTTTTCTGATATCCAGCAGCTTCGGATCTTTCCTTTGAAGAGTCTTCAATTCTTCAAAATCAGTTACCCGAATATCAAGAACTGAAGATAAAATCTCCTCTTGCTGTGAACTTTCAATAAGGAGTCTTCTCATCCCACAAAGCAAAGAATCCAATCCTGACGACTCGGCCTCATCTTCCAAATGCGATTTTTGGCTCAAAGCATCAGCAACTATATTTGCCTTCCCCGGATGGTACTTGATCTCGCACTGGTAGTCACTGATTAGCTCTAGCCATCGCCTCTGCCTCATGTTCAGATTCTTTTGGGAAAACAAGTGCTTCAAACTCTTGTGATCAGTGTATACTTCGCAAGCTTCCCCATACAAGAAGTGCCGCCAGATCTTGAGAGCAAACACAATCGCAGCCAATTCCAAATCGTGCGTCGGATAATTCTTCTCATGATCCTTTAGCTGACGGGATGCATAAGCAACAACCAGTCCTTCCTGCATAAGGACACAACCCAAACCAAATTTAGATGCATCGCTGAAGACTACGAATGACCTATGCGGTTCTGGGAGCACTAACACTGGTGCAGTCGTCAACCTGTTTTTCAATTCTTGGAAGCTTCTCTCACACTTATCTGACCAAACAAATTCTGCATTCTTTCTAGTCAAAGCTGTGAGAGGTCCGGATAGGCGAGCAAATCCCTCTACAAATCTTCAGTAATATCCGGCAAGTTCCAAGAAACTCCGGATCTCACGCACTGTTGTCGGACGTTTCCATGACAAAATGGCTTCCACCTTACTAGGATCAACAGTCACTCCGTCTCGGGAAATCACATGCCCAAGAAATCTGACTTCCTCCAACCAGAATTCACATTTGCTGAGTTTGGCATACAACTGGTGTTCTCTTAATTTTCCAAGAACTAGACGAAGGTGGTAAACATGCTCTTCTACATCTCGAGAATAAATCAGAATATCATCAATGAATACTACCACAAAGGAATCTAGATAAGGTCGAAATACCCGATTCATTAAATCCATGAAAGCAGCAGGTGCATTGGCTAACCCAAACGGCATCACCTTAAATTCGTAATACCCATATCTCGACCTGAAAGTAGTTTTGGGCACATCCTTGTCTCTTATCCTCAATTGGTAGCATCCTGACCTCAGATCAATCTTCGAGAACACAGCTGCTCCTTGAAGCTGATCAAATAAATCGTCGATCCGTGGGAGAGGATATTTATTTTTGATGGTCACCTTTATTTAATTCCTGATAATCGATACACATACGGAGGGTTCCATCTTTCTTTTTAACGAACAGCACTGGCACACCCCACGGCGAAGTACTTGGTGGAATGAACCCCTTATCTACTAGCTCTTGCAACTGAGTCTTCAACTCTTTCAATTCAGCCGATGCCATGCGGTAAGGAGCTTTATGTACAGGAGCTGCTCCAGGTTCCAAGTCTATAACAAATTCCATTTCGCAAACAGGGGGTAGCCCAGGCAAGTCTTCCACAAACACGTCCGGAAATTCCTCCACAACGGGAATGTCTACCAAAGACTTCTTCTCAGAAGGCGTAGATACCATCTGAACTAAGAAGGCATCTGCTCCCCATGCAATGTCTCTTCTTGCTTGAATTGCCGATATAATTACCGGCTTTTCGTTTAGCTTACTCCCCGCAAATTCCAGACAATCACCATCGGGAAGCTGAAAGCTAATTTACCCGACTTCTGCAATTAATACTTGCAGAATATCGGTATAGCCAATCCATCCCAAGGATGATATCAAAACCCAACAGCTTAAACACCACCAAATCAGCATCCAAGAATCTTTCATCAAAATTTAATGGGCAACCCAAGGCAACCTTGGAACACCATACCATTTCACCATTTGGAAGACTCACCACTAATGATTTTGGTAGGGGTCCCGTAACCAAATTACATATCCGTGCGAACGAAGATGACACAAATGATTGAGATGCACCCGAATCAAACAATGTGCAAGCATAAAAATCATACAACCGGACTCTTCCTGAATCAATCACATATACCCATGAAATCCAAAAATAAAGAAGAACCAACCCACACCAAACATTAAATCCAAAAAATTAATTTAGAATCATACCTGTAATTACTCCGGCATCGTGGGTCGCTGGCGCCTCATCATCAACATCTCCAGGTGTGACAGCATAAACCCGGGCTTACACTATTTGTCTTGGATTTGTTCTTCCACCTCTTCTGCCTCCACGGCTTCCTTGAACTCGATTAGGGCACTCACGAGAAAAATGCCCCATCTGACCGCATACAAAACAGTGGTTACTACCAAGACGACACTCGCCTCCATGAGCTCTATTACATATTCCGCAAATTGGTACCCGTCCTCCCATACGTACACCTGAGGCTGCTTGTGGTCGAGTCCCTGACCGCTGAAGAAATTTCTGAGGCGAACCGGAGCTACTTCCTTCTCCAGTAAAACTCCGCCTTTTCTGACTTGTAGGAGAGGAGAGCCCACACTCAAATTAATCTCTCGCTCCACAAGAGTGGCCACATCCACTAAATCCTGAAAAGTGGATATCCGGTGGCTGACCACCATACGGCGTATATCAGGACGTAGACCCTCCTGGAAACGCTCAGCTCGCATTTCCTCGGTGGCAATGAGGTGGGGAGCAAATCGCCCAAGTTCTACAAATCTTCGGGCGTACTGTTCCACGGTCATGCTCCCTTGGACCAAGTATGAGAACTCTCTTGCTTTTTGCCGCCTTACAGAAGCGGGAAAGAAGTGATCATTAAACTCTTTCTTGAAGCGCTGCCAGGTCACAGCGGCGAAAGACCCCAATTCTGACTCCAGCATTATTCTCTTGGTATCCCACCATTCAAAAGCAGTGCCTTGCAACAGATAGCTGGCGTAGAGTACTTGTTGCGCCTCAGTGCAACCACACACCTCAAAAGTTCTTTCCAAGTCCTTGACCCACTTTCCAGCTTGAAGTGGATCCTCTTCTCCAGTGAAGTGTGGAGTTCTATGCGCCAGAAAGCGCTCATAGGTGCACCCAGCTTGCA
>QGSO01000686.1:87938-154380 GCA_011037825.1 Carya cathayensis
TATGTTAAGTCCAGTTTCAGATCAAATACATGATAAGTCAAGTTTTAGATCAAGTCCATGTTATGTTATACTCACGTACATGTTATGTTCAAGTTTATGTTATTTTCAAGTTCTTATTTATGTTATGCAGGTTTACGTTCATGCTATATTTCAAGTCCATGTTATGTTTCACGTTCATGTTATGTTGTTTGTTCATGTTATGTTTTAAGCTTAAGTTCATGCCATGTTAAGTCAAGTTCAGTTCACGCTTAAGTTCTGGTTAAGTCATGCTATATGTCAAGTTATACTATGTTTATGTATGACTATAATTATGCATTTATGCTTTTACTGCCATGCATGCATCTTTAACCTGTGTGTGAGTTTTATGTTAACTTACTGAGATTTGTAATCAAATCTCACTGTAATAGTCCCAACTACCATTCCCCCCGAATGGTAGATCTTGTTACAGGACCCGAAGAAGAATTGGAATCTGACCAACTGAATACGGTCGACTAGGCCACGGTGCGATGTTGATGATGGTATAGTATTTAACTTAGGTTAATACTTGTACTTTTGGAGTTGTATCTCAAGTATTCTTTTGATCACAACCGTTTTGGACTAGTGTAGTGATCACGACTTTTTAGTATGCCTTTATGTATGAATTATGTTTCAAGTATTTGGGATATATTTAGTTTGGTGCATAGTATTGCTAAAGAAAAAGATTATCCGCTGCGAATATTGCATAATGCTAGATGCATGTTAGGAACATTGCATCTTATATGTCATGAACGGGGGCAGGTAACCTTGTGTTGCATGTCTCGACGCTTCAAATGCCCGTTCAATCCCAAGCGGAATTTGGGGGCGTCACATTGCACCCCTCCACTAGGCCCTCCAAGTAGTAGCCATGGCCCTCCTTGTTGCCAAGGCCCTCCTTGCTGTTGCCAAGGACCTCCTGGTTGTGGCCAAGGCCCTCCTTGTTGTGTGGGCAAGGCCCTCCTTGTTGAGGCCTAAAATTCTATTGCATAAATTCCGTCATTTGCCGTATAGCTTGGGCAATGGAATCATCTCTCTGTGTATCGTCCCGTGGCCCTTGAGTAGATTTCCTTGGTCTCACCATTTTTCCTGCCACCACAACCTTTGACCCCCTTTTAGAAAACAAAAACCAAAACCAAAACCAACACCACATAACAAGAAACAAGAGAAACCAGCATGCAATAACATAACTAAATATTTAAAACACGCAAACAAGCTCAAACAAATTCAAAACAAATAAACACGTCAAAAAAACAATTTTACTTAAAATAAATTTTAAAACACAACTTAAAAAAAAACATTCTGGTACTACCTATGGGACATGTGGTTTTTTTACCCAGAGCCGAACTGCTCTGATACCACCTGTGACACCCCCAAATCCCCACGCACAGACACGGGGAAAACGAGGTGTCCGGATGGTGATAACACGGGTCACCATCCTATCGACGAATGCTGAGTGTGTGTAAAAGCAACAAACGTGCACGAAGAAATATGCAGCGGATAGCAAAGTCATAAAACTAAGTACCAGAATTTTTTCTTAGTTTAGTGCAAAGCTGTTTAAAACATACATAATAAAATATTACAAACCACAAATAATGTTTCAAAACTAACTACAAGGCATAAATTCCAACTCAATACTCCGGCAGAGCCGCATCCTCGGGCTCAGCCTCCTCCTCCTCGATCTCTGCACCAAAATCTACGGTACCAAAATGGTGCCGCAGGTAGGTAAGATCCAAATACCACTAGATAAAAAAAAACATATAATAACTCAAACAATATGCATGAAAGAATGCAACGCACATGTCCCATAACACAACATTTTTCCACGCACGCCAAAATCCCATCTGGCCCAAAAGCATTTCCTTTAAACTTTTCCTTTCCATTATCCCAGATTATGGCCCAAAAACCAGACTCGCCATTTTCCTAGAAAATGGCCCATTAACCAAAACATCAGTGCACCGTAGGCGGGAATCGCAAGCGGGACTCTACCACCATCCCTGCTTACCACCATCCCTACGGGTCGTGCACCGTAGGCGGGAATCGCAGGTGGGACTATACCACCATCACTGCTTACCACCATCCCTACGCGTCGTGCACTGTAGGCGGGAATCGCAAGCGGGACTATACCACCATCCCTACGCGTCGTGCACCATAGGCGGGAATCGCAGGCGGGACTATACCACCATCCATGCTTACCACCATCCCTACGCGTCGTGCACCGTAGGCGGGAATCGCAGGCGGGACTATACCACCATCCCTGCTTACCACCATCCCTACGCGCCGTGCACCGTAGGCGGGAATCGCAGGCGGGACTATACCACCATCCCTGCTTATCACCATCCCTACGCGCCGTGCACCGTAGGCGGGAATCGCAGGCGGGACTATACCACCATCCCTACGCGCCGTGCACCGTAGGCAGGAATCGCAGGCGGGACTATACCACCATCCCTGCTTACCACCATCCCTACGCGCCGTGCACCGTAGGCGGGAATCGCAGGGGTGACTATACCACCATCCCTGCTTACCACCATCCCTATGCGTGCCTTTCACTCAAACCAGTCAATCCAATCGTTCACATATATCATAAATCGGTTCTCGCTTACAAGCCCAGTTTTCATTCACAACCACATGTACATGCATGCAATTACACGGAAACCCGGTTTTCCCTTTTTAAACATGAAAATGTGAGCACTATACAATGCAAACATCAAGGCACAAATATCTCAAACAAATATCACATCAACCAAACAACTCCGTCCTCAATCCATCCGACCCCCGAACTCCTCGGACTCAGTCCGGAATCAACCAACCAACCAGGTAATTTATTGTAAGAGTAAAATATATTTAAATCTAAAAGTAGAGTTTGGAAAATACTTACAGCGCTATAAGGTATTTTTTGAAAGCTCGCGGCGTTGCAAACAGCAGAGAAAAAGCAACGTAACAGTGTATTTTACACTGTGGCCATGGGTAATAAATTATCCACTTTCGAACGGGGACAAATCAAGGCACGAAATTGATAGGTAAAATGGCCTTGAGATATTTATGAAGATAAAGGAAGTGAGCTTTGGCCATGGGTGGCGGTGGAAGTGCAAAAAGGGGCTGATCGGAGTTGAGCTCGTGCGAGCTGCTCCGGTAACGGATCGGGGCCGAAATTAGGTGGGTTAGGACGGCAAGAGGTAGGGGAAGAAGCTGTGAAGAGATGGTGGCCGGAGGTGGTGCGACGGCGCCGGAAACGGTGAAAAACCGTGTGGCTTGGAGGAGCTCGTGGTGGCTAACGGTGGCTCGAATGGAGGTGAAACTTGGTGGGGATGTTTACCGGTGAGAGGGGAAGAAAACTGGGTGGGTGGTGTAGGCCATGCCGCCGGCGAGCGGCGGTTCTGGGCGGAGAAAGAATCTGGCGACAGGGGAGAAAACAGGGCAGGGGCAGCAACTTCCAGGGGCTCGTGGCGGCTAACGGCTGGTCCGATGGCTCTGAAAATTGGTGGGGATGATCTCTGGTGGGAGGGGAAGAGAATGGCGGGGGTGGTGTACGACACCTCCACCGGACGGCGGAGAAAAGGCCGGTCGAAGAAGGGCCGGTGAGAAGGAGAAAAGAGAAGGGAGAGCACGGAGAGAGACCGAGCGGAAAAAAAAGAAGAAAAAAGAAAGAAAAGAAAGAAAAATGAAGGCAAAGAAGAAAAGAAAAAGGAAAAGGGAAAAAGAAAAGAGAAAATAAATGAAATGAGATCCAATCCTCACTTCTAGGATCCAGAAACTGCTCCGCCGAAAACGATATTAAAAACATAAAACGACTAAAATAAATTAAACACATCCTCAAATAAATTAAAAGCCAATTAAAATATATTAATTTAAAATAAATAAATCAATATATTAATTAAATTAAAAACACTCATTCAGTGAAAATACACGTAAAAGTAGGTCATCACATTACTTCCAAGATCCAGAAACTGTTTCGCCGAAAACGATATTAAAAACATAAAACGACTAAAATAAATTAAACACATCCTCAAATAAATTAAAAGCCAATTAAAATACATTAATTTAAAATAAATAAACCAATATATTAATTAAATTAAAAACACTCATTCAGTGAAAATACACGTAAAAGCGGGTCATCACAAAGGAGAACCAGTTTTGATCCACTTGATCTAAGTTATGGAAGACACGACTTAGGCCTATTATTATTATTGAAGGCCATAGACTTATTTATTTCATTAAAATGGCTTATTTTATTAGTCATAGGAATTAATCTAGAATAATTGGGTTTTGAGGATGTCTAGCCCACACATCTTATTTCTATTGAACTAGGGTTTTTGGGAAGGCCATGTATTTTGGCCAATGATTTATTTGGAAAGTTATTATTTTACAAATTAGGATTTTAGAAGTTAATGTAGCGCGGCACTGTTCACGCTACTGTACCCGCGGCACTATTCCTCTAAGGTTTTGGAAATTGTTTATTTAAACCACTTGTAGCCTCATTTGAGAAGACAGACATTTTATTTTGAATTTTAATTGTGAGTGAGTTTTCTCCTCTTGTTCTTGATTAAACTCTTGAACTTATCAAAGGTAAATTACAACCTTTGTGGCATTCCTCCTTGTAATTTGAGTTCTTGAGACGAGATTTCAACGGGTCTAGATTTTAATATAACCTAGATTCTTGGAACGAGTTCTCAACAGGTCTAAATTCTTCATCCATAAACTTGAATTTGGCTTTCTTGAATTGGTTTTTCAATATTATTGTTAAATCTCAAAACAAGTCAATTGAGATTCACATCAATTACTCATGTCTCCTTTCCCGATGAAAAGTGCCCCCTCCAGCTCGTCCTCTGAAAGCCCCGTAAAATAAAAATCTCTCACCGTTCTCAAAAAGAAAAAAAAAAAACACTATTGCGTCTCCTCCCACCAAAAACCAGAGTCTCTCCCTGGCTTCCATCTCCCTCACAAAACCAAAAAAATAAAACTCCGACTCCTGCATAAAAACCAGCTAGCCCCAAGCCTTCAGTTTTCTTTCTTTCTCTCTGTCTCTCTCCCTTGAGTCGTCCCCTGCTTTCCGTTTCCTCCAAGCCCGGAAAAAGAAAACAAAAACTCACCACGTCCCAGACTCACCTTCACGTCTTGCTGTCCAAAATGAAAAAGTTTCTAAATAAACTCCCCCGTAAATCCCCCACGTCCAAAGCTCTCAGAAAAAAATAAATAAATAAAATCCAGTTCGTGCCTTAGCTGTCTTCCAGTGTTCCCAGCTGCAGTGCGTCTCACTCTGGTTCTCTCTGCTCCTTTTTTTTTGTTTCTCCGTAAATCCCCCACGTCCAAAGCTCCCAACTCCTAGCTGCCTTCCAAGCTTCAAACAGAAGAAAAAAATAATCCTCTCTCCCCAGCTGTGTTCAACGTTTCTGCTCTTTCCAAAAGCTGCAAGCATCCTGATCTGTTTTTTCTCTTTCCCATTTGGTCCAAACCGACCCAGAGCCTCGTTCTCTCCACCGAAAATCTCTGCTTTTCATTCCCATCTGGTTCCCCCTAGTCCGTCCTCAGCTTTTTTTCTTCTTTTTTTTTAACGGTCCCACGTTTCTTTCCAGCTACCCCGGTGTTGAAAACTCCCGTATTCATGCTTCAAATTATCTCTGTTCAAAAGCAAGGAATGAAAGCTTTGCCTACTGCGTTGCAGTTTTGTTTGCATTCAGTTCGTGTCTTGCGTTTAACCCAAAACTGAATGGGAGCAGTTGCTTTTTCCCATGGAAAGACTGCTGCTGTCTTAACCAAAAAGAGTTGGGTCTTACTTTGTTCCCATGCATCTCACTACTGTGTGTTGAAGATAATTGCCCCCTCTCCCACGTGAAGAAGACAAGAATTGCATCAGTTTGGAGAAAAAGAGTTTGTCATGAAATGCCCAAAAGAAATAAACCAACGAGACTGTGTTGCGTGAGAGCATGGAAGAATAAAAAAAATAGAAATAAGAAAAATGAAAAAGAAAAGAAAGAATAGAATATCAAAAATATATTTTACATGTGAGGAAATATTACCCAATTTAATTATAGGTTATAAAAATAAGCATAAATCATGATAATAACAAATTTAAATCACAACTCGGAGTATGCCTATTAACTATTTTTTTTATCTAAAACCAATAAAACTATTATTAACTAATTAAAATGTATTGATTCTAAACGTATGAAATATAAAATATTTTAGCTCAATCAATCTTTATGTAATGTTCATCTCAATTAATTTTTACTATTTTGCTCAAAAATTAGCAAAACGCTAGTTGAGGTGTGTAACCAATTTAAATCATAATTCAGATTTATGCCTATTAACTAATTTTCTATCTAAAACCAATAATAATATCATGAACTAATTAAAATGTATAGGTTCTAAACGTATGAAATATGCAATATTTCAGCTCAATCAATCTTTATGCAATGTACATCTCAACTAATTTTGCTCAAAGATTAGCAAAACTCTAGTTGGGGTGTGTGATTGAGCTTAAATATCGCATATTTTATAAATTTAGAACTAATATATTTTATTTATTTTATTACATTATTATTGGTTTTAGATGAAAAATAGTTAAGATGCACAAATCCAAGTTGTGATCTAAATTAGTTAATAGCATGATTTATACTTAATTGTATAACTTGTGATTTAATTAGATTATATTTTTTTTTTTTCACATACATAACATATCTTTGATATTTTATTTTTTATTTTTATTTTTTCTGATTTTTATTTTTTTTATATATAAATAGATGAACGTTGGAAAATATAAAAGTAAAAAGAAAAGTGGGCGGGCACCAGTCTATTGGGTCCACGCAGGAGGTCTTCGGTTTATTCTTGGACGCACGGAACCTGAATTCTAATTACTTGGTTTTTTATTTTTGCACGCCACATGGGATAAGAGAAAAGACTTCCTTTGGTTTTCAAGAGAAAGGCACGCCGCACGGATTACATATGATTTTTCGTACTGGGTCTCTGCAAAAGGGATGCAAGTTTTTGAGAAAAGAGAGCAGCGTTGCTTGAAGAACTTGAGGGTCCAACGTCTGTTGTTGTCCAGTCTCATTCACTATTTTTTATCTTCATTAACATCCATTTGGTATACTTTTTCTATTTCTTATTTTTTTATTTAATTTTAGTTTGGAGTTTATGTTGTATTTTTTAGATTTTTAGCTTGGAAGTTTAGATATTTTATTTGTTATTTATTTTATTTAATGCTAGTTATTTTTCTTGCTTCTTTAAATTTTCATTAAATAGGCATTATAATTGTTATGAATTGATTTTGAGAATTTATTATTTGAATATAAAGATAAATCCCAGAATCTTGATTTTGGGACTTTTCAATTTTCAACTCTTATTTTGCCAATTACTTTCTAATCTAGTTCAATTATTAGCTTAGTTTTATCAATCTCTTAGTTCCATTACATTTTAGTTTGATTAAAAGTTAATTAGGACTTAAATAATTTTAGTTTTATTATTTAATTTTCAGATTAATGAAGATTGTTTAGCTTAGTTGAGTCTTTAATTGTTAATTTCAATTTGTTTGTATTTTACATTCCATTTTGACACTCAAAAATCCAAAAATAGGAATCTAGTCTATGACTAGTGCCCTTTTTATTTCCGTTGCACTTTTCCATTCATTGTACATACCACCACTTTTGTTTATGAAACTTTTCACCATTTTATATGAGTTTGAATTTAAACACTTTTTCCCGAGGAAACGATCTACGAATTCTATTCATAATTATTACATGGCATCCTCTTGCACTTGGGATAACATTTGTGCTACTCATTTTTGAATGACTCATGCACCATATCATATGGCTCCTACGGAGTTGAGAGAGCTTGAGGTGCAGTTAGAGGAACTATTAGAGAAGGGATTTATTCGTCCCAGTTCTTTGCCATGGGATGCACATGTGCTGTTTGTGAAGAAGAAAGATGGTTCTATGAGATGTGTATTAATTATAGGGAGTTGAATAAAGTAACAATCAAGAACAAGTATCTGTTACCTTAGATCGCTGACCTACTGGATCAACTGTAAGGAGCATTGGTATTTTCAAAGATCGATCTACGATATGGATATTATCAACTGAAGGTTAAGGAGAAGAATGTGCCTAAAATTGCCTTTTTAGACAAGGTATGGCCACTTCAAGTGTTTGGTGATGCTTTATGGGCTAACCAAAGCTCCGGCCGCATTCATGGACATGAAGAAACAGAATATTCAAGCCTTATCTAGATAGTTTTGTTGTTGTGTTCATTCATAACATCCTATTTTATTGGAAGAGCGAAGATAAGCATAGAAATCACTCAAGTATGACTTGACTATATTTTAAGATCAGGAGCTATTTGCCAAACTTACTAAGTGCCAATTTTGCCTTCGTGAAGTGATGTATTTGGGTCACATGATTTTCAATAGAGGAGTAACAGTGGACCCTAGTAAGATTGAAGCAGTAACAAATTGGCAGAGGCTGACCAGTGTGCATGAGATTCGCAATTTCTTAGGATTGACTGGTTTACAAGAGGTTCCTAGAAGGGTTTCCCAGTTTATTTGGACCAATTACCACCCTAGTCAAGAAGAATGTGAAGTTCATTTAGAGCGATAAATGTAAGGTGAGTTTCTCAAGTTGAAGAAAAGACTTACGACAGCACCGGTACTTACATTGCCGAAGCCTCATAAGCCTTTTGTGGTGTATCGTGAGGCATCCAAGGTAGGACTTGAATTTGTGCTAATGCAGGAAGGAAGAGTAGTCGCCTATGCATCACGCCAACTGAATGATCATGAGCAGATTTATTCTACTCATGACTTGGAGTTAGCTGTCATGGTTTTTGCTCTGAAGATTTGGAGACAATACTTGTATGGTGAAATGTGTGAAGTCTTTATGGATTACAAAAGCCTCAAGTATCCGCTTGAGCAAAAGAACCTTAATATGAGGCAAAGGAGATGGTTTGAATTGATCAATGACTATTAGTGTGACACTAAGTACATCCTCGGAAAGGCCAATGTGGTAGTAGATACTTTGAGTCGCAAGAGCAGAGCAGAAGATTCATCTGTTCCATCAATGAAAGTAAGATCCCTTTTAAACAGTATGAGGAAACTATTGATTGGAGGCCGAAGTCAAGAAGTCGTTCTAACCTCAATCCCAAAGTTTGTCCCATTGGATTGGATAGAACTGAAGAGACACCAGAGAGAATACAAACAAACTGATGGAAGCCATCATAAAATTTGAGAAGTTTGAAGGGTCAAAAGACTTCAGTATCATAGAAGACGGTATTACAAGGATCAGAGAATGATCCCAGTCAATTAGGAGTTCAAAGATAGAGTTTTAAGGGAAGATCATAACACTCTCTATACTGCCCGTCCTAGTAATACGAAGATGTACCAGGAGCTGGGAATAACACTATTTGGGTGATAGTTGACCATTTAACTAAGAGCAGCCACTTCATACCTTTCAAGAATACAGATTCATTGAAAAGACTGACAAGGATTTAAGTGTTAGAGATCGTCAAACTACATAGAGTACCAAGAATGATGGTGCAGATAGAGACCCTTGATTCACGTCTCGATTTTGGCAGAGTTTGATGGGCACCAGTCTGAAATTCAGCAGTGCCTACATCCTTAAATAGATGGACAGATCGAGAGAATGATTTAGACTCTAGGTGATATGCTTAGGGCCGATGTCCTAGTAAATGAAGGAAATTGGGAGAAGCAGCTACCTTTGGTAGAGTTTGCTTACAACAACAGATTTTAGGCCACCATTCAGATGGCGTCCTATGAAGCTTTGTGTGGCAGAAAGTGCAAAATCGTAATATTGGGAAAAATAAGGTGATTGGACGAGAAGTTTTGCAAGAGATAAATGACCAAATCCTAATGATTAGAGAAAGGATGAAGATGGTGCAGAGTCGACAGAAGAACTATGTCAATAGGAAAAGAAGGAATTTAGATTTTGAAGTCAAAGATTGTGTCTATGTGAAAGTATCTCCTATGAGAGGAGTGACTCAATTCAATGTTAAGGGAAAGTGAAGTCCGAGATACATGGGATCCTACAAGATTTTGGAGAAAGTGGGAGCAATTGTGTACCATCTCGAGTTACCAATTGAGTTCCATGGAATCTATAATGTATTCCACATGTTATCACTAAACAGCTTTGGGGATCAGACACTAACAGTCATAGACCCCGAGACTATACCTTTGCAATCCAACCTAACTTACGAGGAAAAACCAATGTACATCATTGATTGGAGAGAGAAGAAATTGCGTAACCGCAAGATTCCATTGGTCAAAATGCTTTGGCAGAATCATAATGTTCAGGAAGCAACTTAGGGGAAAGAAGTTGATATGAAAGCAAAGTAGCCTCATCTATTTGGATTTTCGTATAGTTTTGGTTTTGTCGATGATCATGACTCAGTCAATTTTTGTATTCACTTTTGTACGGGTTGCATTGCATCAGTCAATCATTGTACTTCATTTGTTTGTATATCAAATAAAGTATATGTTTTGGACCCATGTTAGATTGTGCTATGAGTTTTGTTTCTGTCATTGACTCTATCTTTTGCAGTTTTCATGGCACGTGAGTGAAAGACCGCGAGTAAGTCAACACTTTCCATGCAACTAATGAAAGAGATGAGAGAAGAACGTCGTCGTAGGAGGTGACTCTTTGAGCTTGATAGATAGATCGTTGCCTACTAGCAGGAAATGGAGCATTTGGAGTACCATTGCGCCCATGTGATGGATATATATAAGAATGGGGTAGGCTATGAGAGGAAGAATTCGCCTTGTGAAGAGTGTTGTCCGCCCCTTCACCTGAGCACTTGGATGGATCGAGATAGTTTCAGAGCGAGAATGTCATGCGATGGAGCGAAGTCTAGTCGAGCAGCTGAAGAGTGTGCCGTAGTCACCGATCTTGAGTCCAATACATCAGGATCATTGATGTCGTCTACTTATTGAGAACGGCTACTTGTTCAGGGTCATACATTAGACAACGAACAACACATTGACCTTAGGATTTTCACTAACATGATTTATGATTTTGACAATGACGTGCTTTAATATATGCCCCGGCATACCATGTCATTAGACCCTAACTCACCTCCACCTGCATCAACTAGGGACTATATGTCTAGTGATGGACAGTCAACATCTTCTCCTTTTGTGTTATAGTAGTTATATTATGTGCATGAGTAGATTTCGAGGACGAATCTATTTTTAGGAGGGAAGGATGTAACAGCCTGCCAAAAATTCAGTGGATGAATTTATTTGGACCTTAAGAATGTCGTGAAAACCCGAAAATGTTCCATGAATCTAGCGACCGCTTAGATTTTTGTCTGTTAGCATAGTTAGTTTCTTACCTATGGTGACAGAAGTGCGTTCTTAATTATTTGAGGTAATTAGGAGTATGAAATTGAGAAACAGTTAGCACCATTCGTTCCAAATAAATATTTAGGATTTTACAGTGCGATAATATATTTTTCATTTTCTGGATGAAAAGTTCTTAGAAATAAGGGTGTAAATTTTAACCGGTAAACCGGAAAATCGGCCCGGACCGGACCGGTTGTGCCAGTTTTGGACTGGTCCGGTCCGGAACCGGTTTCATAAAATGGAAAACCGGCCGGAACCGGTCCGGTTTCGGTTCCGGTCATTTTTAGACCGGACCGGACCGGTACTATTTAATTTATTTTTATTTATTTATTTAATGTTATATATTATATATTTTATGTTATATATAATTTTTATATATAAGATATAATAATATAAATTATAATTATACATAACATACTGTTATTACAATTTATAAAATAAAAGTTTAATTTTAAACATGAAAATTTAATTGATCATATGCTTTAAATATATAATATTATAAATATATATTATTTATTAATAACATTTTATCATAGATTCATAAGAAGTAAGAACAAAAAATAAAATAAAATCACTCAAATATTATTACTAAATTTTGATGGCCTTATACACTTAAAACTCTTTATATTTTTTCTGATAAGTACATAAGACATTAGTAGATAAATATAAATTATATATATTAGCATATAATTTATATAAAGCTATACTAATAGCATAATTTTTTTACATAACAGATTTTTTTTTTACATAGCAGTTTTTTTTTATAGCAGAATTTTTTGACAAAGCAGTTTTTTTATTTTTTTATTTTTATAAACAGATTTTTTTATGATAAATATGTATTTTATTAAAACCGGAAAACCGGACCGAACCGGACCGGAAACCGGTAAAACCGGAGTACCGGTTTAGGAAGATAACCGGTGCGTAATCGGTTTTGAAAAATGTAAAACCGGTGCCTACCGGTTCGGTCCTAAATTTTGTCCAAAACCGGACCGAACCGGACCGGTTACACCCCTACTTAGAAATGCCTTTTAATTTAATCGAGACACTTACTAGTCGAATTTTGCAAAATGAATTGTACCACTAGACTTGTAATGTTATTTATGATTTTATGATACAATGTTTGTTTTCGTAATTTTTTTGGATGAATAGTAACACTCGGAATAGCCATGTGGCACTTCGTTAAGATGATTGTCAAATCACTGAGTGATTTTTGTCCAAAATATCCTTGGAGAGTTGTTAGTAGACACTTAGCAATAGGGGTGTGCAAAATTCCGAACTACCCGATTCCGGCCGATTTCCGCTCCGATTTCGACTCTGACGGAATCGGAGGGTACGGAAGTCGGAATCGGAATCGGAATAATTCTGGCTCCGTAATAGAAGTCGAAGTCGGAGTCGGTGACTCAACTGGTTCCGACTTCCGATTCTGACTTCCGACTTCTTTTAAAAAAAATCCATATGCAAAACGACGCCGTTTTGCACATGGATTTTGTCAACCTATTAATTGGAACGGTGTCGTTCCATTTAAATGGGAACGACACCGTTTTGAATGTTTTGAATTTAGCCCTCATTCGATCGTTTCTTCCTCACAGGCCTCACACTCACTCGATCATCTCTCTCTCCTCATTGTCCGAAGCACTCGGCACTGTAGTACCTCTCACGCCTGACCCGCTGCACGACGCCACAGCCCCCCACCATCCATAGTCCGCCGTAGATTGGCAGAGGTTGCCGTCGCCGCAGTGAGTTGATCCGAATCTGTTTTTCCCAATCGGTAATTTGAATTTTAGGATTGCAAATTTACGAAAGAATTTTTTGTATTATTTGTTTGATAAATGGAAATTGGATTGGATTTTAATTTATTATTTATTTTTTATTGTTCTGTGAATGAGTTGGCCGTGAATGTATTGAGGTAGCGTTTGTTCCCTTTCAATCGTTGTTTGTTTGTGATTTTGGAGTTTGAATACAACCTGTTTGTGGAAATGTCACAACGGAAAAAAAGTTTGAAAGGGAATGATGGAATGCAGTGGATGTAAACTTTTAATGGACAATCTTTAGTATACAAAAACTTTTATAATGATTCAATGAGCTTCAATTATAACTTTGATCAATGAAGCTACCGTATCTTGAGAAATAAAGCATCCAGATCCACATAACACAACCGAACTACTCAATCACATGATCACAACCAATCCAAATCTGCATTGCTTCCACCACGTACTAGACATCAAGAAATCATCGTTTTTGCATAAATAGAAATCATCAAAGCCATGTTTGTATTGGTTGTTTTCTTGCAAAAAGGCCAATCTCTTGCAGTGATGAAGCATTCTTTTTTTGGCTAGATAGACATATATGAAGCATTCATTCCCCAAGAACTCATCTATTCGATCCACAAAAGGAAAAAATTACTGCTCTTAAAAGTGAAGATTTTATTCATGGAGAGAGAGAGAGAGAGAGGCACCTTGTTTTATTTATTTTTCTGTACTACAATTTTTTTAAAAAAAATATAAAGAAAATTTTCTCACATATCCACAATTGTGTTTTTTCTTCACTTTGTAATTTCATTGAGATCCATACTAAACATATTCTATTCTTGCTAGTTAGTTGCCATATACAATGTAACATATATGCATATGCATGTATATATCATTACAGAAGCTAAAGATGTAATATTAGTCCTAGGACATAAGTCATATATTGACATTTCGTAAGATACACTATAGCATATACTTATATACTTGGTTAAGTATGAATTATATATAGAATAAGCATATACTTATGTCTAAGTTGTATTTAGAGTATGTGGTTATACATCAATTATACATTTTTATAAGTAATTAATTAGACTTCAATAAAAAGGCTCAACAGGCTTAATCCAAGTGGTACATAGGAAGTATGCAAGAAGTACACCCATCTAGAAGGTGAAAAAGAAACAAGATTTCTGACCCTTGGTATTATCATCGAACACACATGGTGCATCATTATCTTCAATAGTTTCTATAGCATAAACCAAATTAATGCACTTAATTACCTCTTCCGCTAGAACCCTTTTTTCAGGATAGTTGTCATAGATTGGTGAGAAGTCCTTCACAAAGTCATCCTACTCCACGTGAAATTGATTAAGATGCTGGTTTTAAGGTTGGCTATTATAGGTCAAGATGGTATTCAGTATGGTCATTACATCAACCCTTAACCCTCAACACACCAAGTTTCTTCTCTATCCTTTGAACTCATACCTCTAATTACTCATGATCTTGTGTTTCCCCTTCACATTCATACACTTCACCACTCTGAGCATTCGATCCTCCAAGTCATCCTCATTAATGTGCTATGGTAGAAAATCAATATTGGCTTTGATAGCAAGGGATGCAATATTATGCATATATGTTACATTGTATATGGCAATTAACTTTTAATAGTGTTCATGGAATGTTGTTTTTCTTATAAGCTGCTTGTTGATTTGAAAGAAGGTTGAAGATGTAAGAGTTTCATTCCTATAAAATCCTGCTGTCATTTGTTTCTCTTTTCCATTTGAAATTTTTTTCATTGAAATTGGATTTATAACACTATAGTAGCTTCGTTTTCTGGTTTTCTGTGTAAGATGGATTTTTAATAAACTTGTTAATTTTTTTAATAAACTTATTAATTTTTTTGTATATATGTGTTAGATTTCAAGCTATGGAGGCGCAACCACATGGGACCCCAGAACAGGATCAGGATGCCACAATTCCATCCCCAGCGCCGACATCCAGACTTAGAAGATGAGGATACATTTAATGAGGAGGATGAGATGGGTATTGGGGATGAGCCGGATGTACCACCTCCATCCGCGAGGGCCAGACCACCACAACCACGATCAAATAAAAAAAGGTCGTGGACGTGGAAACATTTCACCAAGGTTGATGGTGATCCCTTGAAACCGAAAGCGGGTTGCAACCATTGTGGCCAAGAAGTTGGATGTCATTCAAAGAAACAAGGCACCGCTTGTTTGATATCACACCTAAATGGTTGCCAGAGGTATAAGATAGCGGAGGGATTGGTGGCCAAAGATTAGACAAATCTAAGTTACGAAACTTCTATTGCGACTGATGGTACGCAAGTTAAGAAAATGGTTATCCCTCAATACAGTGAGAAGATGTTGAGAGATGCGCTTGCCGAAATGATAATTGAAGATGAGATGCCTTTTACTAAAATTGAGAAAAAAAGGTTCCAAAAGTTTATCAAGTTCATTGAGCCACGATTCCCATTGCCATCACGGTACACAGTGATGCGAGATTGTATAAAAAGGCATTTAAAAGACAAGACTGAGATGAGAAAAATGTTTATAACCACTGGCCAGAGAGTCTCATTTACAACTGACACATGGGCGTCTATACAAAATGTTTCCTATATGTGTATTACAGCACACTTCATTGACAGCTCATGGACTTTAAGAAAACGGATTATTGGATTCAAAGAAATCAGTGATCATAAGGGTGCATCAATTGGGGCAGAGATGGATGACTGCTTGAAAGATTGGGGAATTCAGAAAGTTTTATGCATTACAGTTGACAATGCCAATGCCAATGATACTGCAATTGAATGGTTCAAGCGGAATACGAGAGTGAGAGATGATGTCATCCGGGACCATGAGTTTATCCATATTCGTTGTTGTGCTCACATAATCAACCTGATTGTTACTGAGGGATTAAAAGAGGTTGACGATTCCATTACAAAAGTCCGCAACATTGTGCGGTATGTTAGGGCTTCCCCCCAAAGGCTTAAAAAATTCAGGGCAATAGAAGAACAACTTGGGATAAAACATTCACGGACGCTGTGCTTGGACGTTCCCACTCGATGGAACTCTACATACATGATGTTGGATGTGGCACAGAAATACCAAAAAGTGTTTGAGCGGATGGAGGTGGAGGATGGGGGCCTTAAGTATGCTTTGCTGGAGCCTGCAGGAAAGGGGCTCGGTCCGCCGGACACACATGATTGGACGACTGTAGGATTTTTTGTCACATTTTTGCATATTTTTTATGATATTACTATGAAAATATCTGGATCCGCATACACGACTGCAAACTTGTGGTTCAGTCAGATCTCGGCACCACATCACCACTTGGAAGATGGTTGTGATGGCCCTAGCGGACTGTTATCTGGTATGGCTCAGAGGATGCTGTCGAAATATAATAAATATTGGGGGCAAGTTGAGAAGATAAATAAATTACTCTTTGTGGCTGTGATCCTTGATCCCCGAATCAATTTGGCCGTGATAGAATATTGGGCAAATTCCATCCTCGGGACAATGAAGGCTGCATCTTTTATTACATCGCTTAAAACTGATCTCGATGACTTGTACAACCACTACAAAAATAGTGGACAGCCTTCATCTTCAGCGGGTACCTCACACATGACTCCGACACCTCCCTCTGATGACCTTAGCCTAGTAGGTGCATTCCCTCGACGTCGTCAAAATTACGACATTATGAATAAGTATCATCAGCTCGTTGCATCGAAGAATATTATAGGGTGTACTTCAGAGGTTGAACGGTATTTTATGGAAGAGGTCGAGGCACCTACTCCTACATTTGAGATATTAACTTGGTGGAAGCCTAATTCAACCAAGTATCAAATCCTTTCCCGTATTGGCCGAGATGTGCTAGCCATGCCTATTACTACGGTTGCATCTGAGTCAGGGTTTAGCACTGGAGGTCGAGTGTTGGATGCTTTCCGGAGTTCTTTGTCACCGTCAACGGTGGAGGCCCTCGTTTGCACACAGAACTGGATTAGTGATACATCCCTTGGACTAGATAGCATTGGCGTTGATGATGAGAGCTATAGGCTTGAAGAGGGTAACCTTATTTTACTTGCTTTTTTATTATTGATTATTTTAATTGTTTTTATGATTTCATAAATCTATTTAATTTAAAATTTTTTCTCATTTCACAGATATAATTTTGAACCCCAGTATAGTTGCCGATGACTGATGGAGTATGGATAAAGATAAGTTGATATCAAAATTAACTTAATCTTTATTGGTATTAATGGTAATTAAATTTTACTTTTACTGTGTTCAATTTTCTGGATCAATTTTGTTTACATTTATTGATTGAAGACTTCTTTTTTTCTTAATTTCAGGTACTTTGAATGACCAAGTGGCAAGTACGATGCTGCAAATGATGTTTTTTTTCCTAGTTGAATCAATATGTTTATTCTTAGGGACTGTTTAATCAAACTTTGAAATAGGATATTGTTTCTATTATTAATTGTTTACGACTTTCTGAATTATGTATAATAATTAATTATATAGTCCAACGTGTTAAAATAGATTTGACTTTTTGGGATGAAAATATTGTCTCTAATACTCGTTGTACCTAAACCAAAAAATATATATATTTAATAATTTTTAGTCAAAACAAGCTTTTATATATTTCAATAAAATTGAAAATAATATTGAAATCTATACAAAAATATCTCAAATTAATAAAAACAAAAGTTTAAACTTTCAAGTACCAATCTAGCATCACATACAAAAAACAGAAAAGAGAAATATTAATAGAGTAGAAAATACACATTCAAACTCCATTCAATAAAATAATTCCTATTTGTTTAATTGAATACTAAATAATAATAAAATCTATATTAAGTGAGTTTTTATTAAACAAAGATAAAATAAATTTAAAACAAGACGGTTCATTACAGTCGGAAGTCGGAATTCCGAAGGAATTCCTTTCGGAGTCTGAATTGGAGTCTGAGTTTGACTCCGACAAATGTCGGAATCGGAAGTCGGAATCACAATTCCGATTTCGTCGGAATCAGAGCACAGGCCTACTTAGTAAGATCTTAGCCACACTTGGTGAATAGTGTAGGACACTTGACAATAAGAGGAACTATGAGATAAAAATATAAAGGATTAGCAGGAAAATCAGCAATGTGATCATACCACCTAAGTTAAACAATATTCCATCCAACTAAGTTCTTTGTGGCCAACCAAAAGAGGTTTTCAACCCTAGTGAAATCTCAAACCTTTGATATTCAGTTGAAAGCCCTAAAACCATGATGGAAGCCAAAACTCTACATCCTCATTTATTCTTTTATATCTTGGTAATTTCATTGGATTAAGCAAAATTAGAATTAGACTTATTAGAAACTGAAACCCTAACCAAACCCTCTTTAAACCCTAAAATGAGGCTCATTCCCCATTTGATTAAGGCCCATGTAGGCCCATAAAAATACCACCCATGCGAAGTTTATTGAGGAAGTTTCCCTCACCTCGCTAGATTGTCCTATAGTTGTTATATGTCAGTCCAAATACTGCATGGATGAGAGGCCAAATAGCCACCCAAAACCACCACCCCTCTCCGTAGCAACATACGAATACCATGGGCTGAGTTGCCCATGCTTGTGCCCATTCTCTTGGCTACAAAACCACCTATTAGGTGGTCATTTACCCATCTTGTGATGCCCTCTAATTCCACTTGGATTATGATTTGTTTTAGTTTTTTTTAAATAGATGTTTGAGTTTATGACAAAATTTATATGTAAATTTTAGTGATTTTTGGAGTTAGGATGTGAAATCATTAAGTTTGGGGTAAAATTGTCATTTTCCACATGTAGAGAGTAAAATCTCTACTTACTAGTGATGTAGTTCTAACATTTAGAATCCATAATTACAGTTTCTTTCATGTTTTGTGCTTTTCCCTATAAACGCGATAATCACTGTAAGTTAGCTCCTAACTTACTATTAGATTACTGTGCATGTTTGTGGGTAAAAGGACTACTGTTCTTGTAATTATGTTACCTTATATGCCATGTTACATCATATATGTCTGTTACTTAATACATTTTGTCATGAGATATTTATCTATTACATAATGCATTATGTCACGCAACATTTATTTGTTATACAATATATTTTATCATGTAATGTTATCTGTTACACATTATGCCATCTCATGTATCGTTATCCCTCACACATTATATCATGTCACATAATTTTGTCTGTTATATGTTGTGTCATATCACGTAACATTGTCTGTTACTTCTTATGCAATGTCACTTAATGTTTTCTGTCACATGTTACGCCATCTCACGTAATGTTGTATGTTATGTCATGTCACGTAATGTTAATTGTTATATGTTATGCCATGTTACGTATTGTTATTTGTTTCATGTTATGTCAAGTCATGCATCTTGCGTACATGCCACGTCACGTTATGTCAGGTCATCTGTCATTTCATTTCATATTAGGTTATGTCTCGAGTATAAAGTGTGTCTCGAAAATAGTATTTTCTAAGTCAGTCATGCCTAAAATACTCGTGACGTAATCACTATGATTGTTTGGGTATCTCCATTTACAATCCACGCGAAGTACTTCCGACGTAATCATTTTAATTATTAGAATACATCTACTCAAATGCTCTTGAAGTAATCATTCTGATTGTCAAAATATTACTAGGTACTCTTGATATAATCATTCTAATTGTTAGGATATCTCATTTAAAATAATCATGGCGTTATCATTTTGATTGTATGAGTCTCTCTAACGGAATATGTTGAGCAGAATCATTCTGAATGTTCACTATTTCTGACGAAACAATATCATTTTGATTGTCAGAATTCATGTATTTTCACATTCATTTTCATGTTATGCTAAGTTCATGTATTCCACATTCAGTTCAAGTTCATGTATTTGACATTCAGTTCATGTTAAGTTGAAGTTCACGTTCATGTTTCATGTTCAAATTCAAGTTAAGTTTAAGTTCACGTTTATGTTTCTTGTTCAAATTCAAGTTCATGTCATGTCAAGTTCAGTTTCAAATTCAATTCACATTTCAGTTCAAGTAAAGTTAGTTCATGCCATGTTATATCGTCAAGTTATTTTATGTTTACTTATGACTTTGATTATATATTCATATATTTATTACCTTGCATGCATAATTAACTTGTGTGTAAGTTTTTTGTTAACTTGCTGAGATTTGTACTCAAATCTCATCGTGGTAGTCCCAACTACCATTTGCCCCCAAATGATAGTGATAGCTCTTGTGCCAAGATCAGGAGGCACTTTAAAAGATGATCGATTAGAGATGGTTGATTAAATAGTGACGGCACGACATGGAGCTCATCGTTTCGATATTTCAATTTTTAGATAGTAATATGGCATCTTTGACTGAGTTGTGGAACTACATGATGGATTAGCCTAGTAGATATTTTTAGTTTCTACTTGTACTTATAGAGCTCTATCTCCTGTACCTTTGAGTTTATAAATCTTTCGGATTTATGCTGTAGTCATGGATTAGCCTAGTAGATATTTTTAGTTTCTACTTGTACTTATATAGCTCTATCTCCTATACCTTTTGAGTTTATAAACCTTTCGGATTTATGTTGTAGTCATGGATATCTGTCACTTCAATGGGATATTTTAGTTTATTGGGATATTATTAGTTTAGTGCATGGTATTGCTCAATAAAGAATAATCTGCTGTGAATATTGCATACTGCTATATGCATATTTAGAACATTGTATCTTTATCTGTCATGAACAAGGGCATGTAAGCTTATGTTGCATGTCTTGACGCTTCAGAATCCACGATCCCAATCGAAATTTAGGGGTGTCACAGTGTCCACCCCTCTAGTGTCCATATCTTTGACATAGTTATCTTGAACGCCTCTTTGTTAACAATTTTTCAGCAATTATCAACGCTAGAAGACAAGACTTCTCTTTTTTGTGATTGACTCGTGCAATGCTGATGATGGTAGGACTAGTTCCCCACTCTCTTGATTAGTGAGACTAAGGCTGTGTTTGAGTAGTGAGATCACTCCACTATTATTTAATATTTTATCATTACTTTTCACATATTTTTTACGACTTTTTATTACTATTCACTATTACTTAATACTTTATCATTACCTTTTCACCAATTTTTCACTACTATTTACAGATCATATGAAATCAATTAACTACATAAACGTAGCAAAAAACCTTCCCAAAACTTTTTTAACTTTTCCTTTATACTTCCCTCTTCATACTGATGCCCAAGAGAAAGTCCATTACCCAAATAAAGATGAAAACGTCACTCCTTAAAGAAGAAGAGGACCTGAACCAAGAAAATGGTGGACGTAAATATTTGGCTCTCTGGTATGAAATTCTATTAAGGGCCCGTTTGGATACTTATGGGATGTTTGGTAATGTTTTTCATTTCATCCCACCCCATCTAATCTCATTTTATTCTCAAACATCATTAAAACATAAATACTTTTAAACTAAATATTACAACTTTTTATAAATAATCATTACAATTTTTTCCAACTTTCAAACAAAATATAAAAAATAATTTAACTTTTTCAAATCCTAAATCAAATCCTAAAACATGAATGTGAACTTGAACATAACATGTATGTAAACATAACATGACATGAACGTGAACTTGAAACATAACGTGAACATGAACATAACATAACACGAACGTGAGCTTGAACATAACATAAACGTGAATATAACATGATATGAAAATGAGCTTGAAACTTAATGTGAACATGCACATAACATGTACGTGAGCATAACATAACATAACATGAACTTGATCTGAAACTTGACTTAACGTGGACTTGATTTGAAACTTATTCTTATCTCATGGGGTCACCATGATTGCTTATTTTTATCTCATTAGGTCACCATGATTGTTTATTCTTATCTCATGGGGTCACCATAATTGCTTATTCTTAATTTCTTGACATAACTTAAACTTGAATTCTGATAATCAAAATGATTTTGCTAGTCATTTCGTCAAGAATAGTGAACAATCAGAATGATTCTGCTCAACATATTCCATTAGAGATACTCAGACAATCAGAATGATTCCATTATGAATATTTTAAAAAATCACGTATCCTAGTAATCAGAATGATTACACCAGAAGTACTTAGTAATACTCTAACAATCAGAATGATTACATCACGAGTATTTAAATCATATACCCTAACAATCAGAATGATTATACCAGGAGTACTTAGTGATACACTGACAATCAGAATGATTACATCACGAGTATTTTAAATCATGTACCCTAGCAATTAGAATGATTACATAAAGAGTACCTAATAATACTCTCGCAATCAGAATGATTACATAACGAGTATTTTAAAGAAGATACTCTAACGATCAAAATGATTACGCCAAGAGTATCTGTATAACTAAACTTGAACTGCATTCTGACAATCAAAATAATTTTGTCAAAAGTACCTCGTGTGAATTACAAATGGAGATGCTCGGACAATCATAATGATTACATCGCGAGTATCCTAGACATAACTGACTTGAACGTAACTCGAAAGATATGACTTACTTGAGATGAAAATATTTCGTAACATGACCGAACATGTAGCAGATATCATACTTACAATATTGAATATTACATCATATGACATACATGTAACATATGACATACTTAACTTGACATACTTATAACATATAACAATACATGACAGAATAGATTATGTAACAGATAAATATTCATGACATAATAAATCATGCATAATAGATAAACATGTAACGATGTGGCATAACATGACATATATGGTAACATACATATATAAACTGTAGTTCCTTTACCCATCACATATACATAATAAACTGATAGTAAGTTAAGAGCTAACTTATTTCGATCGTCTCGTTCTATGATAAAAAGCGCAAAACACGAGAAACTGTAAGAGAATATTTTAAAAGTTAGAAATTTAATTACTAACAATTAGAAATGTGTAAAAGAGACAACTTAGAGTATTACCATTTTACCCTCTACATGTGGAAAAATGACTATTTTACCCCTAACTTAAGGATTTCACATTCTAATTCCAAAAATTCTCAAAATTTACATTTCTCATGAAAATTTTGTCCTAAACTCAAAATCAACTCAGAAAAATTTAAAATAAATCACAACTATGAAAAACACACTATGGCCGAAACATCCATAGGCAATTTTCTTGATTTTTGTTGCAATTCCTTCCAGTTTCAAAACTCATGCTTAAACCAAATTTTTGCAACAAAGATCTTCCTATCTTAAGTTTAAAACCATACTTAAAACATCTATTTATAAAAAGCTAATAATCAACACCAAACTTTTTTGTAAAAAGATCCAAACACTTGAATCACAAGCTTAAACCTTGAATCAAAACATTTCCAAAAATTTCAAAAAATCAAATCTTACTTATAACATATTTATAACATCATCCTAAGATCAAACATGCTTTAAATAATCAAACTAAAGTCACCGAAATCACAAAATAATACTTGGAGTTTTTGGTTTTACACTTAGTCCAAAAACAAAAACTTTTTTCTTAACTAGTTTTGATCAATCTCTTGATCCATGGTTTAAAAAGATGAAATCTTCAAACTAAAATATCACATGGTTTAAAAATGTGTCCTAAAGAAGATCTAACCATCAAAATTAAAATCACATGGCTAAAAATCAATAAAACATGGATATAACCCAAAAACATCAAATTTTAGGCCCAACCGAAATCTTATTGCATAGAAAAATCATATTTTTGAAACTAATACTAAATATTTTCAAAATAATATTTTAACATGAAAATAAGAGACTTAGGATCATCATATAAAAATATCAAAGTCTTTAGAGTAAGATCAAACCATTAAATATTCAAACTTTTTTCAAATAAAAACTGTTTTTTTACTTCAAGTTTTCAAGTTTCTAGATCTAAGAAAATCTATCATCAAAGTCTTTAGTTATGCAATAAAATCTCAATGAACACTCTTAAACACATATGTTAACAACACTCCATAAAATGTTCGGACCAAGATATGTCCATTAGCTTGGTCAAAAATTCCAAAATATAATATACTCTTCAGTTTCAAGCCCAAAATGACATTTCTATGATTAAAAATACTTTTGACCAACCAAATGACCATAGAATGATACGAATAATATATTTATGGAAACTATACTCAAAGAGGAACAACTTTTATAAGGAGTCATCGTGTGAAAATACTTACAAAGGGTAAAAAATCTTCATGTTAAAAGACCTAGAAATCTGCCCGAGATAGCTCTTTTGGGTTTTTCTCTAAGAACATGGTAAAGAAGTGATTATAGGGAAAGAAGTGTGTCTTGCACAACTTTAGACTTCTAGAGGGGGAAGATATGAGCTTGAATGACCTTTGATTGGAGATGACTATGTGACATAAAGTGGAGAATAATGATGGGAAAGGACTGCCTGTAGAAGCTGTGAGGTATGAAGGTTGATGATGTGGGTTTCTCCATCACATCAATGCATTATTGGGTGTAGCCAAGGGTAGTGGATGGTCTGCCATGTGGGGGATGAAACTTCTTCTAGAATTTTTGCCAAGGTGACCAAATTCGTGGGTTTTGGTGGGTCTCAACTAAGTGGGTTTCAATTTGGGGTTTAAAAGGGGTTTGGCAAATAGGTTTTGAGATGCTATCAAACTTAAATCCAATTTTTCTTTGCCCAATCAAAATTTCAAACTTTAAAAGGTTGGATAATGATATCGTAACAAGAATTTGAGAAATTAATAACATGTGGAAGTGATTTAATCAAGTGATTAAACACAATGCTAGAAATTGGTCAAAAAGGGTTTGAATGCCAACTTTAGGGTTTGGGGAAACCGTTTAGGGTTTCGGTTTCAACCAAACTTTTGGGGTTTTAATTAGATTCCAACCATTGAGAATTTCAAACTCTCTTTGATCTGACTCAATTTGGTTGATCAGATGAAAAA
This sequence comes from Carya cathayensis, assembly GCA_011037825.1. Lineage (NCBI taxonomy): Eukaryota > Viridiplantae > Streptophyta > Magnoliopsida > Fagales > Juglandaceae > Carya > Carya cathayensis. The sequence goes on from QGSO01000686.1 coordinate 113,017, forward strand.
AAGTTTTGCTTAGATAACATGATCTAATACATTGATTTCCTTCACAAATCCATCTAATGGTTTCTTTTTGTGCCGAGTGTCTAATACTATTCACTATGTGTGGCTAAAATCTTGCCAAGTGTCCAACTAAAACTTCTCTAACCTAATTTGGACATTCCACACTGTGATTTTGAAAACACTACACTTTATACGCTTATTGAGGTTATTATTCACTAAAAAAAAAATGCATAATAAACTTAGTATTGAAAAATCCTAAATATTCATATTAACTTAAAGCGAAAATCATTTACCAAAAGTCAAACTTGAAGTGCCCTTAAAAATAATTTCACAGTTTCGAACATGTATTTTGTTGAAAATTATGAAAATGAGTTATTGCGCCATAAAATCCTAAATAATCAACTGAGTTTAGTGGCATAGACCATAACGTATTCTGACACTTTTAACTATGTCAAATAATTAAAATCGCATTTCTTACATCATAGCGAGTGATAACACTAACTATATTGATAGACTAAAACTTTTGCGATTATTCGATTCGTGAGGTTCCTAAAGTCTATAGAAATTCCACCATTAAATTTCTAACATGCTATTACAACTACTATTTATAAAATTCTAAATTATTCAAAGTGTCCAAACATCTTAACTTGTTTTGTTGTGTTTAATTAAAATTTTGCCTCGAATTTATTTTGGAGTCATATTTTATATTCCCAATGATTTAGTTTTTGAGCAAGTTACTTAATTTTGCTAAATTAGTATTTACAACATAAAATTGATTAAATTTCTATGAGATTTAGGGTCTCTTTGGCAACATGATTATTTTTAAATATTTTCAAATATTTATTTTAAACATCACTTAAAGAAAAAATATTTTTTAATTTTAATTTTTTAACTTTTTTACCAAATTATTACTTAATAATGATAAATTTTCTAAACTTAAAAAAAAAAACTACTTTTTTAAATTTTAAAACAAAAATTATATTAAAAAATTGTATTTTTTTAAGTTTATAATATTTTTATTCTACTTTTTCTTTCTTATTTTTTTAAAATCCAACGAAATATTTTAATTCAAAAAATTTCATTACTCTTAATGAGTATACTAAATTATTTTACAACAAAAGTGCTTGGCTTATAGAGATATTGGTTCCAATTGGGTTCTGATTTTTTTATTTTATTTTAATTTAATGTTTAAGAAAGTATATTTTAATGATTTTCTAATTTTTTAAAAATATTTAAAAATATAAAAAAATTAAAAATAATAAAAATATTTCTCGGGACCGAGCTCGTGCTACGATAGATGCAGCACTGCCCATTTTATAAAGAAAAAATCTAGTTACAAGAATAATTATACACTAATTTATACATTAATTTAATGTGATTGGTTAAAGAATAAATTTTATTAAAAATAATATTAATTTAAATTTAAAATATAGATAAATTAATATTAATATACAAATTAATACGCGATTTTGTTTACACTCGCCAAAACTCTTTTACAAAACTAAATAAGTTACAAAACTATATAAGCCATCCGAGTGTTTTCAAACGAGTTGACAGTACACACCTGAACTTCTCTAGGTTATATTTCTTACGCGGTAAACCCTGTACGTACGGATCCTCCAGTAGAGGAAATTGGTCGGTTCGTCCGCATCGGACTCGTTTTCTCCGTTCGAATCGACCGGAAATCATCCTGCAAACCTTCATCTTTTTCCTTTTGCTTCTATTCGCTATTCTATGGGGTCAAAATCACATTGATATTGATCGAAGCGGTCCCCATGATGCGACGAGCATTATAAAAGAAAAAAAGGAGGAAGAATTTTCAGAGCTCCACAAAATGTCGCATTCGACGAATTCGAACAGTAACAGTAACAGCAACAGCAACGTTATTCCGGTGACCGAAGTATACTGGTCTCTGGTGGAAAAGGCTGACAAGAAGTTCTCCAAGATCAGGGATTTGCCCCATTACCAACGCAACAGGTTCTTTTACTTTACCTTCTTTTTTTCTGTGGTCAAACAGAAACCTCTTTTTATTGCAATTCGATCAAATAATATGCATGCAACTGTGATTCGCGACGCTGATTTCTTATACCGGGATAGGGAACAGTACCTCAATTTGGAAATTATTACGCCCTTTTTTGTTTTCGTTTTTTCACATCTTGTTTAATTGGAATATTTCTTCGGACGGAAAACGATACGCAAGTCACTCTTTCAATATCTAGAAGCAACTCATTGCAGTAATCTGCTATATCTGTAGTCTTCACAAACTAACATGAACTTAGACTCCGTTTGGTTTCACATATGGTCTCAATCCATCTCATCGCATCTCACCTCATCTTAACATTTAAATATCATTCAAATATAAACACTTTTCAATTTCAAATTTTCATGTAATCCTTAATCATTACAATTTTTTCAAACTTTCAAACAAAACACAAAACAATTAAATTTTTTAAAATTCCAAAATAATAATAATATTATAACAATATTTTAATTTTATAATATTTTTATTCAACTTTTTATCTCTCATTTTTCAAAATCCTATGAAACATCTTAATTCAAACTATTTTATTATTATTCACAGATTTTTCATCTTATCTCACATGTGTAATCAAACAAGGCCTTAGAATCAAATCGTAGCGGTATGCTTTTGAAGACCATTGCTTTAATGTTGCGTTAGGCCTAGTCGAGTGGGAGGCTTTTTAGCTGATCCTAGCTACACAAGATAAAGTTTTAGTTTGCAAAATTTACAAAGGCTTACTCTCTAATTTTGTACAAGCCAATTGTTTTTACCATCCAAAAGTGTGCCAAAAGACTGTGCGAGAGGTCAACATACAATGTGTGAACAATCTACTAAGTTGCAACTAGATCCATGATTTGATAAATTAGAAATCATATAAATTATATATATATATATATATATATATATAAAAAATATAAATAGATCATGTCTTGTGTCCTGGAATCAAAATAAAAAAAGATATTTTAACTGGCCCATGTTTTGTGATTTGGAATAAGTCTTTCTCTTGGAAATATCAATTTATTCCTATAAGTAACATCCAGCATTTTGAAAGTTTGTGCCTTTTTTCGCCCTTAATTGACGAAGTACCTGTCATGTGTCTCTTGCTTTGTGGTAGGTATGATGTGTACTTCTATAAGGTATTTAAGGTCTACACGCAGTTGTGGAAATTTCAACAGGAGAATCGGCAGAAGCTAGTGGAGGCAGGGCTCAAGAGATGGGAGATTGGTGAGATTGCATCTCGGATTGCACAACTTTATTTTGGGCAGTATATGCGGACAAGTGATGCGAGTTACTTGTCAGAGTCATATATATTCTACGAGGCAATATTGACTCGGGAGTACTTCAAGGAGGGATTGTTCCAGGATGTCAATCTTGCGAACAAGCAATTGAGGTTTCTTGCTAGATTTCTTGTGGTGTGTTTAGTCTTGAACCGGCGAGAAATGGTTCACCAGCTGGTTAACCAGCTGAAATTGTTGGTTGATGAGTGCAAGAGGACATTCCAGGTCTTTTAACTTGTTCACTTCCTTTTGCATGCCATCTTTGTCAACTTCCATGCCTTTTGTAGTTTTTAGCTTTATTATTTTGTTGATTACTCTCTTTGTGATTTGTATTGACAACTCATGAAATTTAAGTGTTCATTTTGTTTCATGCAGACTATTTTTCTTATGATTCTATTCTTAGCATTGAAAATTTGAACATTTAACAATGAGAGAGTTATGTTTACAAATGTTGCTAAACCATGGGAAATGCTAACATTGTTAATTTTATGTTTGGTTCTCCCATGGAAATTGGAATTCTTAAAGCTCTTTGTTCTGTTTTTGGTTTTTAAACTTCATTTGCACAAACACATCTTGGTGAATGAGATTATTCTAGTAAGTGAGGGCATTATCAAGAATATTCATGAATGAGAAGTACATTATCCGGAGTTGTGTCAAAAGTGATTGCCTTGTGTGTTTACGGACCATTTCCCTATTTTGCTTGACAGTGGTTGTATTTGTGGGGGTTGGAGGTATTTTATGTTTGAAAACATGTAGTTAGGAGTTGATGGTTTTGTTGATAAGGTTAGGAGCTGGTGGTCTTCTTATGAGTTCATGGGTTCTCCAAGTTTCATTCTTGCTACTAAGCTTAGAGCATGGAAGTGCGACTTAAAGAAGTGGAATGCAGAAGTTTTTGGTAATATCAATGATCAAAAAAGTTCTCTTATGTAGGAGGTGTTACAGGTTTTGGAGTCTGAGGAGCAGCATGAAGTTCCTTTTGAGGAGGTCCTCCGATATGAACCCATATGAATGAAATCTCTTGAACCCACAATCAATTTGAAAACTCACCCAAGAAAGCCAAATCAAGCCAATGGAAAATCTAGACCCATTAAAGAACTTGTTTCATGAACCTACATTACAAGAAGGAACGCTACAAATGTTTTAATTTGCCTTTGATAAGTTCAAAAGTTTATCAAAGAACAAGAGGAGTGAAACTCAACTCACAATGAAAAATATTCATTAAATTTCATGAACTGTGAATAGTGTGGCTACAGTAACTTAAATATTTCTCCCCAAAACAAACTCTAATGAAATACCCTTAGATGGATACCCCCCTCTAATAAACCCTAGACCGAAGATCACATAAATAATTCCCTTATGGCCTGCGCCCCCCTTATTCCTTACATAAAAAGTTCTCTTGAAAACCCTAGTTAATAAAATAACTTTCCCAATAAGCCTTTGACAAAAAATAAAAGGCCTTCCCAAAAATCCTATTTCAATAAAAATAAGACATTTTTTTTTTACCGGTCAAAAAATTATATTGATCAAAAGGAGGCAAATGCCCAAGTATATGGGACATATACAAGCCTAGGCGTGCTAATTTAGAGATACAAGGAATTCGTGAAAAGACATGCCATGGAAATCAATTACATTGACCAATGAAGCAAGGTAATGAAAAACAAATTTCTAAGCTCTTCCATCGATCGCTCTTGATCTTCAAAGCTTCTTGCATTCCGCTCCCTCCAAATGCACCACCATAGACATATAGGTATCATCTTCCATATGGATGCAATTTGAGAGTTGTCCCGAATACCTCTCCAAGAGGCTAGAAAGTCACATACCTTTTACGGCACCACCCAAGCTAAACCCAGTCAAGCAATAACTTCATTCCACAAGGTCATAGCAACCTCACAATGTAGTAATAGATGGTCAGTGGACTCGCCACTCTTCTTGCACATATAACACCAGTCCATAACTATGATGCCACGTTTCCTCAAGTTGTCTATAGTCAGAATCTTCCCCAAAGAGGCTGTCCAAACAAAAAAGGCTGCCTTTGGAGGTGCCTTTGTCCTCCAGATGCTCTTCCATGGGAAAAAAAATTTGAGTTTTGCATGGTCAAAGAATGATAGAAAGAACGGGCTGTGAAAACTCCCTTCTTAGGAGGGCACCAATAGACCTTGTCTTCAGCTACCCTAGACACCCGAGTGGAGTATACTTGGTCAAAAAACAACAAAAATTCATCCATTTTCCAGTCTTGTGCATCTCTAAGGAAGGAAATGTTCCATTGAGGAATGCCATTGGAGGTGATAACTAGATCCGCTATTGATGCCTCTTTACTTCTATCTATGCCATAGACTTGAGGAAAAACTTCCTTAAATGCCCGTTCACCACACCATAAATCATGTCAAAATTTTACCTTTACTCCGTTTCCAACTTTGAAGCAAGTATGTGCGGCATATGTGTCCCAACCTCTTCTAATATTTTTCCAAAGCCCAAATCCATGAGGCCCACTCACCTCATTGGAACACCAACCTCCCCATGATTCTCCCTGCTTCAAAGCAATGACGGTTCGCCACAAGGCCTCTTGTTCATGGTGATATCTCCATAACCATTTGCCCAACAAAGCATTATTGAAAGATTTTAGATTCTAGATTCCCAAGCCTCCTTCTTTAATGGGAGAACAAATTGTGGCCCATTTCACCAAGTAAAATTTAAACTCGTTCTTTAACCCTCCCCATAGGAAATCATGTTGAAGTTTTTCCATGCGATGAGTCATCTTGGCGGGGAGCAGGATTAATGAGAGGAAGTACGTTGGTAAGTTAGAAAGAGTGCTCTTGATGAGCGTCACTTGGCCCCCTTTGTATAAGTACGTCCGCTTCCAACCGGCTAATTTCCTCTCCATTTTTTCTAGCACCTCATCCCAAATGGATTTTGATTTAAAAGTTGCGCCCAATGGAAGGCCAAGATATTTCATGGACAGCTGAGATATCTTGCAGTCTAAGATGGACGCCAAACTCCCCACATCGGGTATAAGCCACACTGGCACTACCTTAGATTTGGCCAAATTCACCTTCAACCTTGATACAGCCTCGAAGCATAATAAGAGAGCCGTCAAAGCTCGAATTTGCTCATGTCTAGCCTTGCAAAAAATGAGAGATGTTGAGCGAACCTGAGGCTAACTCACCCACTGAGAATCCTGATAGGAATCCACCCGCCACTGTTCCTGAAATCATCTTACTAAAGGCTTCCATCACAAAAACAAAGAGAAGTGGAGAAAGGGGATCCCCCTTGTCGCAGACCTCGGTAACTTTTGAAAAAGCCTTTTGATGTGCCATTCACCAGTACAGAAAAACGAACCGTAGAGATACAGTGATGGATCCAAGCACGCCATTTTGTACCAAAGCCACATCTCTCAAGTATATACAGTAAGAATCCTCAATTGACGTGATCATAAGCTTTCTCCATATCAAAATCCTCAATTGACGTGATCATAAGCTTTCTCCATATCAAACTTGCATAGAAGTCCCAGTTCTCCTGAGTTAATCCGACTATCCAGGCATTTATTGGCAATAAGAACCGAGTCAAGGATTTGCCTACCCTGAACAAAGGCATTTTGAGACTTCAAAATCAAGCTTGCCATCACCTTGCTCAACCTGTTCGCCAATACTTTGGATAAAATTTTGTATAACCCACTCACAAGGCTAATGGGACGAAAATCTTTAACCTCAATTGCTCCAAGCTTTTAGGGATGAGTGCTAAAAAGGTTGCATTGAGACTTTTCTCGAATCGTCCACTTTCATGAAATTCATGGAAAACCCCCATGATATCTGCCTTAAGTACATCCCAACAAGTCTGAAAAAAGGCCATGGAAAAGCCATCAGGGCCTGGAGCTTTGTCACCCGCCATACCTTTAACAACCGATTTGACCTCTACCTCCTCAAACGGCCTTTCAAGTTGTTCCAAAGCCAGCGGATCAAGAACATAAAAAACCAGCCCATCAAGTTTCGGCCTCCACAAAAACTGTTCCAAAAACAACTTATCATAGTAATTGATAATGTGGTTTGAGATTTTGGTTTGGTTGGATGAGGCTACCCCGTCTATCATCAAAGTTTCTATAGCATTGTTCCGCCTATGTGAGTTGGCCAGCTTGTGGAAGAACTTAGTGCTCCTATCCCCTTCCTTCAACCATAAAGCTCGTGATTTTTGTCCCCAATATATTTCTTCCAAAAGATAGATCTGTTTAATATCCACAATCACTTGAGTTTTATGAGCCCGCTCAGTTTCAGATATTACCCTCTCCTCTTCCACCCCCTCCAAACCTTTAAGCTCCTCCAAGAGGACAACTTTTTGGCTTTCAACATTACCAAACTCTTGCGCATTCCACTCCTTCAAATCTTTTTTCAAAGACTTTAATTTACAAGCCAGAATATAACTAGAACAGCCTTGAAAATGGGAAGGTGATCACCATTGTCGTATTTTGTCCACAAAGCCATTGCTCTTCAGCCACATATTCTCAAATTTGAAGTACCTTGGACCTCTTCGAATGCCTCCGCCATTCAACAGGATGAGAAAGTGGTCCGAACATAACCTAGGTAATCTCTTCTGAATGAGGTTCGGATAATAAGTCTCCCAATCCGGTGAGATTAGAAATCTGTCTAGCCTTGACCAAGATGGACGATCTCGGTTGCTAGACCAAGTGAAAGAGCCACCTACAAGAGGAATATCCTGTAAATTTTGTTCAGAGATGAAATTAGAGAATTCTACTATAGGTGGGTTGAAGCCCAAACCACCCGATCTCTCACTCGGAAAACGAGTGACGTTGAAGTCACCTCCGATACACCATGGTAGGTTCCAGACGCTGCTAATACCAGCCAACTCATCCCATAGTAAACTTCTGGACCGATCAACATTAGGCCTGTAAACTCCGGTGAAAGCCCACTGATACCCATCCATGACATTCTTAAATGAACATGCCGCCACGTAATCTCCCATAAAATCTTCCATTTTCTCCACTACTCTCCTGTCCCACATTACTAAAATTCCCCTAGAAGCTCCAATGGATGGTAAATAATGCCATCCCACCTGACTACAACCCCACAAACTTCTAATGATACGAAGGGAAATAACCGCCAATTTCGTTTCTTGCAAACATACAATATCGACCTTCCATATATGAAGCTGATTTCTAACTATAAAGCCTTTATCTTTTTCATTCAGCCCCCTTACGTTCTAAGAAATAATCTTTGGTTTCATAAATCCACGTCCTTTGCCCTTCCCCTCGCTCTTCCCTCGTTAGAGCTCTTTCCACTTGCTCCATTATTTACTGTCCAATCAAGTCTTTGGAGTTCTCTTGCTTGCTTCTCCCTAGGTGATCCAAAACTGTTCTTTCCAGTTTCTATAACTGCGAAGAGGGTAATGAGCTGGTCCTCAAAACCCTCGCATAAAATCCCCACACTGACTTGCATCTCCTTTGCCTTGTTTAGGACCCAGTTTGAAGCTTGGGGATTACTGTTCTTGAATGGATGTAGAGAAACCAGTGGGGATGGATCATCCCAACAATAGACATCTTCCCACACCAAGGGGACTGCATCTGCTGTCCCCACGCTATCTAACTCTCCTTCAATCCTAGAGACATCAAAAGGAACCAACGCCAAATGGCTTCCCGCTGCCTCCGTGTTGGCCTCACCACCCCTCTCCTCTGTAGGGTCGTTTTCCAAACTCGAGAGAGGCTTCATTTCAACCGCTGGCACGGTCTAGAGTGGTTCTGTGACTGTTGGACCTAAATCGCTGGCATTTTTTGCCTCGAAATCCACCCTAGTTTCATTAGAGACTAACGGTGGCGCTGCCGTCGCCTCCCCCTGGAGAGTCACCACCTGTTCGCCAGTGCATATGTGGGCTTAGGATTGAGCCTTCCCCTCCCCCTCTTCGATTGAGGCGAAGGAAGTTGCTGCCAACTTGGGACTTCTAGAGCCGGTGCCTCTGCGGACAAGGGGAATCTTTTTAAGTTTGGCTAATGACGGGACCTTGGTACTAGTGAGGTTTCCGGTTTCTTAAGTTTTTGTGAATTAACTTTTGATGGTTCCTTGTTTTGGGAGACTTTTGAAAGCAATATCTATTTTGGAGTATTTTAATGAAGTTTAAAACTTTTGGGATGTTTACACTTCGGTACCATGTTATTACATTATCACCAGTCTTATGTAGTAAAGAAAATTTTTCCGCTGCGATTTACTGCATATTGGGACAAAGCTTCAGTTACCATCCAATCCCAAACCCCCACTAGGGGCGTCACAACTACTTTCATTGCTCTCATTGCCAAGAAATCTGGGACTTTGGAGTTAAAAGGATATTCATCCTATTAGTCTTTTGAGTGGGGTCTACAAGATAATATCAAAGGTTCTTGCTAATCTTATTAAAAAGTTGATGGAGCAAATTATCTCTAAGCCTGTATCGACCTGGCCCAATAATTCTAAGGTTAGAATATTGATAATTTTTATTGGGCCTAAATTATATTTAATAGGTCATATTGGATAAGCCCACGAGTGATAAATTATTGAGGTTAATTAGGAGTTTTAATTAGGTTCAATAACTAGGTTAAATCTCATTTATTATTTTTTTTATAAGTAAAAATCTCATTTATTATTGAATTAGTTAAACTCCTTTGAGAATTTAAAGATAAGCGATTAGAAATTTATTTCAATTTAAAATTATTACTTATTAAAGTCTTCTATACAGTTTCAATCACTGCCAATCCTACATTAAATGAAACGCTAGATCATGTTTTTAAATTCAAACTCTTTTTTTAGATGATCATGACGGAATGTTCAGCAGATTAGTGTCACTACATGTATTAACCGAGTCCAATTCAAACTCATCGACACCCTCTTTCAAATCTCTCTATAAATATCTCTTTTATGTGTTATTTGGAAAAAAAATCATAAACCTAAGTACAGTGGTCGAATCCAAGATATGCAGTCCAGCACCTTGCGTGTCCCACGTTCACCCTGCCAATAGTTGACTGCCTCATTCCTCTCATAGCATCCCTCATGTTTTCTCTCTCCTTCTAGTTCAAGGGATTGATTTCATGGTGGAAATATTGGATTAACGCTACGAGGTAAGTAGCTTGATCATAAATTAGAATTAGCATACGTTAGGTAGTTATATATATTATTATTAAAGCCATTTCTTTGAAAGTCAATGTTTATGTGTTGTGTATGTCATGATATTTGCAAGCACGTCATTCATCATGTCTTATTATTCATATTATAGTTGTGTATATATTATGCATCTAACGTTGCATATGACACTTAAGTTTTCATAAGATCGAGTGTAAGATTAGAACAGTTTGAGAAGATGACCATTTAGATGCATGATACCAATGCTATTTATGGGTGGATGTGCAAGCTACTGAGCTAAGCGTGGTCTACCATAGTATGCTAGAATACTATTAGCGACTCTCCTTACAGTTGCGATATGTGGGGCTAGTGCACAATTTGCACATAGGGTTAAGTGTGTGGGCCAATATGATAAGTAAGATAAGTCAGATAAGTCATGCACATGTCTTAGCATACGTATAAACAATCATGATTTTAAGTTCTCAGAATGAAATATTTTTTAAAAAATCTTATGTTAAGTGTGTTTATGTTATGATGGGTTTCTTACCGAGTCATCAATTTATTTTAGTTGTTTTATGTTTTTAAACCACCTTTGTTTAGAATATTTATGAAGGTAGAGTTGTAGGACGGGACTTAGTCCAGGGAGATATGACAGTGCCTAGATCATTTACAGAGATTTTAAGTTATGATTTTATGACACGAACTTTTAGAAATTTTAATAAATGCTTCCGCGCACTCATTTATGATTTCAGTATTTTAATACAAAATAACTCTATTTTTTTATAAGGAATCTTTGTACTTGGTGCTTCCTTTAGAATAACAAAACAAATATATTTTCAAGTCAAGTTTAGTAGTAGCACTTCGGCTCCTGTAATTTTCTAAAAAAAAATGTCTTTCTTTACTATGGGGAGTGGGGTGTTACAAAGTCTCAAAATGCCTTTTTTTGGGAGAGAAATTCTTGATTCGGTGCTTATCGCTAATGAATGCCTAGATAGTCAAATAAGGGAGGCTGTTCCTGGTGTTCTTTGTAAGCTCGATATGGAAAAGGCATTTGATCATGTGAATTGCGAATTCCTTCTCTACATGCTTGGGAGATGCAGTTTTGGGGAAAGGTGATGTTCGTGGATTAGGCATTGTGTTTCTACTGCTTGACTCTTGGTGTTGGTTAATGGTAACCCTGCTGGTTTTTTGCATAGCTCACGTGGTTTGAGACCCTATGCCCCTTTTCCTTTTTGTCATTATTATGGAGGCTTTGGGTTGGATGGTGGAGGCCGCTATTGGGGAAGGGTTTCTTTCAGGTTTCTTGGTTAGTAATGCTATTAATGGGTATTACACTTCTGCATCTTTTTGCAGATGACACTCATTTTTTGTGATGTGGATTGTGGTCAGACTCAAGCCTTAGGGGTTGTGTTATTATGTTTTGGAGCTATATCAGGCTTCAAGGTGAATTTTGGAAAGTTAGAGATGGTTCTGGTGGGGACGGTGTGTAACATTAATAGTTTGGCAAGTTTGTTGGGTTGTAAAATTGCTTCTTTACCCTTGAAATATTTGGAAGGCCGTTGGGGGCGCCTTTTAAGGCTAGTGCTATTTGGGATGGAGTTGAGACCAGGCTATCTGGTTGAAAGTGGCTATGTTTATCTAAAGTGGGGCAAACTTACTCTTATCAAGAATACCCTTTCCAATCTCCTCACTTACTTTCTATCCTTGTTTCCATTGCTTGCAGGGGTGGCCAACCGGATTGAGAAGTTGTTTCATGCTTTTTTATGGGGTGGTATGGGAGAGGAAACTAAATTATCTTGTTAGCTGGAATAAAGTTTGTTCTCCTATTTTTGGAGGGTTGGGGTTCCGTAATTTGAGGATCTTTAATAAAGCTTTAGTGGGGAAGTGTCTATGGAGATATCAATTGGAAGGAGAGTCGCTTTGGAGGTCATTGGTTGGAAGTATAGAAGTGTTTTTTTTTTTTTTTTTGGGGGGGGGGGTTGGTGTTCTAATGAAGTTCAGGGGGTTTTATGGTGTGAGTCTTTGGAAGTTCATTAGAAAGGGCAAGGAGAGTTTTGTTAGTCATGTTAGTTATGCTGTTGGTGAGGGATCTAGGATCCGTTTCTGGTTTGACATTTGGTGTGCTGATCGAGCCCTCAAGAGTGTGTTTTTGGCTATCTTTCGATTGGCTTCAGATCAGTTTGCTGCTTTATCTGATTTGTTGTGTCCTTCTAATGGCTCGATTCAGTGGGATATTTGTTTAACTAAAGTTGTTCAGGATTGGGAGATCGATGAAGTTTAAGCTTTCTTCAGCTTTTTGTGGTAATGATTGGGATAAGATGTTATTGGAAGTCCCAGGGGTGTAGAAAAAGCTCACTTTGTTGACTTTTCAGATAGCTTATACTTGGAAGTGTATTTGGAGGTTTCATGTGCCTTCAGTTGCTTTTTTCATTTGGACTGCCTCTCTTGGGAAAATTTTGACGATAGATAATTTAAGGAAGCGGGGTATTATAGTTATGATTGGTGTTTCATGTGTAAAAGGAATGAGAAACAGTGGATTATGTACTTTTGCATTGTGAGGTGGCAAGGGCTTTGGTAAGATGGCATTTTTTGTAGAATCGAGCTTGGCTTGGGTGATGCCTTTGAGAGTGATTGATCTTTTTGCGTGTTGGACTGGGCTCCATGGTTGTTCTCAAGTGGATGCGGCTTGGAAGATGGTTCCTTTGTGTCTTATGTGGTGCATTTGGATGGAAAGGAATGAGTGGTGTTTTAATGATAAGGAGTGTACTTTACCTATCAAAAAAAAGAAAAAAAGAAAAATGATAAGGAGTGTACTTTGGAGCAACTTTGAAATTTCTTTGTGCACTCTTTGGTGTTTTGGTTTTCTGCTTTAGTGATTAATGGAGCTTCTGTTCATGATTTTCTAGGGTCGCTTCCTGTTGTATACTTTCTATGTACATGGGCTTCGCCTATACATTTGTTTCTAATAAAATTACTTATTTCATATAAAAAAAATATACTCCTGAATGACAAAACAACATCATTTATGATACTGGAACAGATCCTAAACCATTGGATTTGTTTTTGAATTTCAATTGATCCTAATGTAGATGATGGATTTATGTCTTCAAATATTAGAATACTTATAAAAAAAAAAAATACAAGGGAAGCCAAAAACCAGTCACTTTCATTGTAGTATAGCAACACAGCCTAGTATGTTTTAAATTTCCACAATTGGCAACTTGCATTTGTTTGTTTACAGATAGATTTGACTGTATTTGCATCATCTTGTTTCCAGGAAACCGACTTTAAAGAATGGAGGCTGGTGGTTCAAGAAATAGTTAGATTTTTGAAAGCTGACACAGCTTTCATGAACATCAGGCCCTTGAGATATAGTCTTTTTGTGGACCCTCATCCTGATTCAATACCGCATCTTCTACCATCTATTGCAAGGAGAAACTTAAGATTACGAGATGCGATATTGAGCAGCTACCATACTAATGAGGTATTCCTATTGAGGTTTTTCTTTTGGTTTTCTCCACTAAAGAAATCAGGTATATTTTGGAGGTTAATTGTGTTTACATCCCCTATTCTTTAATGGACTCACTTGGTTCTTTAATTTTCCTAATGACACCCAGGTGGGTTACCAACTGTTCCAATCCAACAATTCATCCCACTTCAATCTAATTTACTAATTGCCAACTTCTTTATTTTACCCATACCCACGTACATTTCCAAATTTCCCTTGGATGATGGCGTATGCAAAGGTCAAATACTAATGCTTTGTTAGCATATAGGCTACCATGGACTAGGACTTTAGAGCAGGCCTTTGCTCCATTATAGCAGGATCCACAAATGGAAGGTCCATTTTTCCTCGCAAAGATGTGGATCTAACATGATTCGTCATTGTGATCCCAATCTAATAAGATTTTCTTTATCTGCGTTACTTGATTCACTGTGTTGCGTTTTCTATGAAATGATTACATAGGTGATGGCTTTTGCTAGCTTTTGGGTTTAGCTATATGTTTGCACATTGGCTTTTTGTGTGGGTGGGACAATGTTGTTTTCAGTTGACAATGATAGCCCAATCCTTACAATTAAAGATGGAATTTGGGTTGATGCAGAACAAGAAAAACTGATTTGATTAATGCAACTTATAAAACTACCCTCTTGTTAGTATTGGACCATGTATATGGATGCAAAGATGCCCACCAAGGTATGATGAGGTAAGGGCCAGTGGTGTTCTCGGTTGCCAAGGTAGCCCAATTCATGTTGTCAACTTTGATGGGTGTGAGATTTCTGGAGTTGTTACTGATGTTAAACGGGTGATGTTTGATTCATGTGTGGCTGCGAATGCAGAGACAGAACACGGGGCCATTTACCCGTTGTTTTAAATTTTTTAGCTTAATACTTATATTGGCCAGATATGCTCTCTCCATAGGCGAATAAAGTGGTATTGTTGACTCTAAAGAAGTAAGTGAAGGATTGTCAGTATGTACCTCCGGTATCGTTGCATTCTCAGTCCCCGTCTTCCTAATGTGGGTTCTTTGGTCCTAATAGGTTGCCAAACTACGAGGAGAGTTTTGGCTAAGCCCAGTCCCACACTTGACTTCAACGAACCCATTTGCATTTATACCCACAACTCATTTGAGTAATTGAAAATTAAGGGCTCGTTTGGCCACTTGGAGTATCCCGAAATTTTATGAATAGTAGTGAAATGGTTTGAGTTAAGAAATTTTATTGGGTTTTGGGAAAGGAGAGAGAAAAAAGTTGAATAAAATTATTATAGAGTTAAAAAATTGTTTGAATATAATTTTTGAATATAATTTTTGTTTTGAAGTTTGTAAAAGTTGTATTAGTTTTTGTGTTTTGTTTTGAAGATTTGAAATTGAAAAGTGTTTCGTGTTTGAGTATTTTTGGGAATGAAACTATGAGAAGTTTTGAGGATTTTGTGTCTCATCTTTGTCTAAATGAGCCATAATTTTTTTTAGTAACTCTTAATCATTTGAAATAACTTAAAGGGGTAGCAACAATTAAGGAGGCTTGGTCCCCTGATAAAAAAAACTTTCCATGATAAGAAATCTTGGTTCCGTCTTTGCTTGGATGTTGTGAGGCTTTTGTAGCAGTTAATGATGGATGAGTGGTTGGTGGCTAGGAATTAAATGGGTTTTCCATGGTTGGATATGAATGTTTTGAAATTCCGGATAGTGGCTGTTGCAGGCTATAGCAGGTTGGAGTGGCCCTGGGTGTGGGTCCAAGAAGTATGGGTGGCTTCTCTTGGCTGTTGGATAGTGTGGGTTCAGTTAGGTACCACCATTTAGGTGGGGGTGATATGGGGATTTACAATATTTTATGGGGGAGATTCGATATTTTTAAGGTAGAAGGATGGCTTGTGGCATTAGTTATGTGTATGGGGATTCTTGTTAGTGACTTGTGTTGACCATGGTGGATTTTAGAATTTTGGGCTTTTCAATGCTATCAACTTCCGGTTTACCCGTAAGCCTTTGTTTCACTCAGTCTTTTGCCTGCCATTCGCTCTGCAAATGCTTTGCTGCTTCTCTCCGACTTGCTGCTTTGTTTATTGTGTCACAGTAAAGTTGGTTCGGAGGGGGCTCGGGGGGATGTGCCCCTCTGAAATGAATGGATTCTTTCTGTTAAGAGAAAGTTGTTAGGCTGGAGTAGGGTTCATCCCTCATTTCTGTAGGAACTGGAGAACAATGTGCTGTAGTACTTTGGAGGGTTGTTTGGGCCATGGGAGTTGTTGGGGCTTGTGGCCATAATTATAATAGAAACAACCAATTTCATTAATGTATGTTGGATTAAATAGTCTGGTTATCACATTTCAGTGATTGGAAGAATCAAATATTATGTTACTGATAAAAAAAAATGAACAATAAAGTATTATGTAGTTGTCCTTAGAAATGGCCCCTCACAAAGTGGGATATAATTTTCCCCAGTTTATAATGTATGCCTTTCTGTAAATTAATTTTCCTACTATCGCTCCATAGAGCATTCTAAGCTATGCTCTAATTTATCTCTTATTGTATTTGTTCTTCCTCAGGTCAAGTTTTCAGAACTTACTCTCGACACTTTTAGGATGCTTCAGTGTCTGGAGTGGGAGCCTAGTGGCTCTTTATGCCAGCCGAGTTGTACAAGAATGGGCCAAAATGGTGCCCCAGGGCCTTGTCGTATGAACTATTCCCAGAATATCACCGATCCTACTTTGCCACCTAACCCAAGGAAAGCCGTTTTGTATCGTCCATCTGTGACACATTTCATTGCAGTAAGTAGTACGCTATATGCAATCTAGCACAATGATAAAAATGTTAGCTTAGGAGCTTTGGGAGGCTTAGGTTGAATGCTTTTTCCAGCATTTAGAATGTTTCATGTGATTATGCTTTCTTTGGACAGGTTTTGGCCACGGTTTGTGAGGAGCTCCCCCTTGATGGGATTCTCTTAGTATATTTGTCAGCTTCAGGTTATTGAAATTTTAGGATAAATTACAATTCCTATGGTTTGGGTCGATTCTATCAACACCTCCCAACTTTTCAATTTTTCAAATTCCACCGTTTTGATATCAACTTTTCCTAATGATCCACTTCCATTCCCATTTCATTTTGTTATTAGCAACAATACTTATAAAAGTTATATTATTAGCAACATTTGTTTTTGCATTACAGTTATTCTCACACCAAGTATCAAATTTTCAATTATCCACAGTATCAAAATGCATGATCTTTTACTTCCAAGGCAGCATTATCACCAACTTTTTGCCTTGTTCTCAAAAACACTAAAGAACACTCTGACCAGAGCTTGACTCCACCCACCAACATACCACACAAATGAAATTATAGCCACAACAAAGGTCATGACAAGCGAACACACAACCAAGGGATAGCAACATGATATGGATTAAATGCACAGAAACTAAACCCAAGAAAAGATTTGCATGTGACAATCTGCACAAATCAAAGCCAAACTAACCCAAGCCTAATCCTCACATTCCTTTCTGATCCATAAAGCAACAAATTTATTATCAAACCACAGAAAATCTACAGCAAATAAACCTCAGGTTTCGTTTGGTTACATAGTTAAGATGAGATGAGATGTTTTGTTGAAAGCTGAATAAAATATTGTTATAATATATTTTTTTAATATTAGTTTTGTTTTGGGATTTGAGAAAGTTGAATTGAATTTGGGAAAGTTCTAATGATCATATGAGATGAGATGAGATGAGATGGTTTGGTTTTGTGTTACCAAACCAGCCCTCAATATCCCACCTTGACCACAAATGACTTGCACACATCTAGCCACAACAAAACAGGGGCAAGCCAAGGAAAGACTGAATAGAAATTGTTAATCGCCGCCTGGGGGGGTGGGGTGGGGGGGGGGGGGGGGGGGGGTTAATCCAGTTAGTATTATGTAATGAGAAAGCAACACCGTGAATGAAAGAAGAGAGAGCAAAGGGGAGAGAGATGTGGGGTGTGCTGTAGAGTTTTGGTGGAATGGAACAATTGGTGAGCTTTGTGGCCTGTGTCCTGCATGTTCCTTTTTGTGAGGGCCTTTTGTGGTGTGATGTCACAAACTCAGAAAAGGAATCAAAAGAGCCCTTCATTACCAATATCTGCTCAATTTGATGCCCCTCGAGAGGTCCTAAACTTTAAAATGAATGAAACGTAGAAATGTTGGATTTGGATGTGAGGATAATTAGAATAGAAAAAAATGATCTTAATAATTAAACAGAAGTTGGATGGAGTAAATTGGCAAGAAAAATTGATATTATAGGATGTTAAATAAGAAAATCCAGGAGTGTTGATGGAATTGACCCAAACCATTTGTGTGCAGGTGGATTTTACCCTAAATTCAACTTGTTTCTTAACTCATGGTTTCCACTTTTTTATTTATTTGCACTTTAAGCCTTTAAAGTCTACATGCTTCTCATGTTGTTCGAGTTGCTTCAGGAAGTGGTGGACTTGCTATTTCATCTCCAAGGGGTGCTGAAACTTATGTAGACGCAAAAGGGAATTGTGCCAGGAAGTTTCAGTTGGATGCTATCTATACTGATGAAAACTCTATTTCACCTTTCAGCCTCAATTGTGATAGCTTGAACCCTTCTTCCCTGCGAAGTCTAGGAGATTATACGAACCCCTCTGGCTGCTTACAATTTGGAGCTCATGGAAATGGAGGTACTTCTTGGATCTTTAATGAATGCTAGATCACATCCCATTTATCGAAATGCATTCTCAACCTTGCATTATTTTAAAAAAACCATGCCTTTGGTGGAAATCTAGGAGGTCGTGTAAGTGATATTTTGTAAAGCCTTGAAACTTCCACACAAACTTTTTGCACGTGACATTTGATTATCTATTATTGAGACATATAATGGATTAATGCTAGAAGCAGGGAAAACATTAGACTTTATTATTTTTGATGTAATTAAAAAGAGATATTGGGGAATCTTCATGGTGGATGATGAGCATTCATGTTCAATGTCAATATGTAGTTGTAGATTAGTTTTGAGCATTTCAGAATTTCTTACAGTCAGCCAAACCCTCTGCTTAAATTGGGTTTTTGGGCTTTCCCTATTTTAAAGGCTTATCATTTATAGGAAGAGAAATATTCTTCATTCACATAGTTTATTAAAATTTTGTTCTTTTGTAATCTTTTAATTATTTTTTATCAATTCTTTGTCACACCATTTGTGTCTTAAAGCTTGTTTCCTGGTGTTGAGGCATAATAGCAGCTTGATTTCTAAAATTCCATTTACTTATTAACTCGAAACCTTGCCAATTTGTTCAGTTAGAAATCCTAATATATCCTTTTCTATTAGTGAAACTTGAATGTACGTTGTAATGGACTGAGCTTCTATGATTATCTTGTCTCCTTCTCTATTGCTAGTTGGGTTCCTCTTGTATGCTACCTGTGTAGTTGGGTTCTGATTTTAGAGTTTTAATAAAAACTTCAATTACCTAGCAAAAAAACATATCCGTTTTTCTTAGTGAAACTTGGCAGTATCACCTATATCAACCAGAGCTCCATTTTGTAGCGTTTTCAACATCTCCGTGATACAAAACAGAAGATAATTCATTAGATGAGCTTTCCTTCATTTTGTTTTAGTTTTTTGGGTTTGGAAATTCTGATTTAACTTTGCCAATTTGAATTTATTCATTACCAGAAGGAAAATCAGTTTGCATCTAAGCTTAGTGGGAAGAGGTGTTGTATGTGAAATAGTGGAGCTAGTAAATTAGTTTTTCCTTCATTGTTTGGTTGCCTGGGAATATGGCCTGTTTTATGTTCTCACATGGGGTTATGTGGGTTATGTCCAGTATTGGTTGACACGTTGGTCTGTTGGGATGGGATCTTCAGCAAGCATTATATAGTCTTGGGTTGTAAGGTGGTCCCACTTATGCTTATGCAGTGTTTATTATGGGAGGGGAAAGGAAACAATTTTTGAGGATCATGAAACTTCATTAATGGATTTGAAGCATTAGTGACTAAGATCATTCCATCAGATTATTCAGATGGCACTGATTGGTTGCTTTACTTTTACATATTTGATTGAAATTTAATTAAAATCTCAGAGAAGCTAATTTATTTTATTATTTTTTCTGTTTAGTTTGTGTATAGCCCTTTCACCCCCCTCGCCTCTAACAGTTGCATTTTATGTCCTCCCAAATGAGATTTTAAAAATTTTAAAAGCATACTCTAGTGTTATGTGGATTCTCAAGAACTTGATAGGTAGCAAACCCTATAGTTTGATGCAGTATAAAGATTGTGATACCAAATCTAATGGCGAAATTTATTGACAGCAATTTTTTGGGGTTTAGGAAGAGCTAATAGAGTTACGGTTTGTGATGATAAATGTTGGAAAACTTAAGGATTTTGGTTTTTACCATGGAGTAAAACAGTGCATTTGCTATGGGGGCAATACAAAGAAGAGAATTTAAGTTTCCAGGTAGTTGATATGGGTGTTGTGAATAGTACCAGTAAAATTTTGGAATCTTGGACCATTGAAATTTTTGGGTTGTTGGGGAGCTTTTTGATTGATGAATTGTTCCGGGGGTTTACTATATTTGGGCTTTCAGGAAAGATGGGGAAAGTGATTCATATATGGGTTTGCTGGTAAGGATTCTAATTGCTGGAAAAAGGACTAACAAGAAGAACGATTTTATGAGTGACACGTAGTTTTCAGAAGCATCACATCTAGCTTTCTGTAGCATTACCCATTTGGGAAGAATTATATCTCTCAAAGTTCTTGCTGTCAAATTTTCATAGAAATACTTTATCATTTATTTTGCTATAATACATGAAAGCTTTTTTTGTAGGCTATTGCTAGTCCTACAAATCCTAAGATAAATAAATAATATAGAAATATAATTAAAATAGAAAACTACTAATGGAGCTTGAAAAAAATGAAAAAAAATGAAAAAAAATAAAAATAGCATCTGGGTTTAGAAAAACAATGGTCCCTAAACTGACAAAATAATTAAATAATCCCTTTGTTTAACCTTCTTTTAAAAAACTCATTCCCCTAGTTTTAACCCCACTTGTGCAGCGGGAGTGGGGTTTTCCCTGGTAGGGTGGTGTGTAGGGTGGAGCTGGCAACACCTCCATCTCTCCTGCACAAGTAAGGTGGCAAGGGGAAGGGGTGATGGGAACTCAAAGGGATGGTTTTCTCTGTGTGCTTTAGTTTTGTTTATATATTTTTATTTTTTCATCTTTTTTCATTTTAATATGTGGCATGTCACATGTTCACCATGGACTCGGTGGCATTCCACGTTGGCGTTTCCATTCTGTTTTGGATGGAAACCTAAGGGGTTAAACTCACAACAATCTTTTTAGTTTACGAACCTTTTCTTTCTTGGATGGAAAATTGTATTTCTATGCTGAACTTTTCTATATTGGTGAATGGAACTTGCAAGCTTAAGAGCTGTTCTATATTAGTGAATGGCACTCGCTAGCTTTTTCAACAGCTCTCATGGTTTGAGATAGGAAGACTCTAGAAAGATTTTAGCAGC
The DNA here is from genome assembly GCA_011037825.1 of Carya cathayensis. NCBI lineage: Eukaryota > Viridiplantae > Streptophyta > Magnoliopsida > Fagales > Juglandaceae > Carya > Carya cathayensis. Next base: position 134,399 of record QGSO01000686.1, read on the forward strand.
TCCAGTCAATGAGGGTTTTCACTTTGGCTTTTCTGTGGGGGCAAGTGATCTTGGTGTGTTTAACATTTCTCCTCTATTGTTTCTAGATGATACGTTGATCTTTTATGGGGATTTCTTGTGATGGGTTTGGGGAGCAATTCGGGGCATTATCGCTATTGAGGAGGGTCAGTTTCAATCCCCTAGATCTGCTTCTAGGAAAAAGAGGGAATTGAAGCGTCAATTATGACGGATGGGAGGGGAGTACTAGCAAAGGTAGATCCAAGGGAAAGGCTGTTTCTTCCCATGAAGCCGAAAATTCTTTCTTGGAATGTTTGGGGTCTTGATGATTCCAATAAGCGTCGGCGGTTGAAGAATATTTTATGCCACTGGAAGTTGGATATTGTGTGTTTGCAGGAAACCAAGATGGAATTCATGGATCGTAGCATCATCACTAGCATTTGGGGCTGTCAATTTGTGTGATGGGTGTACCTTGCTTCTAAGCGAGCATTCGGGGCTATTCTTATTATGTGGGACTCGAGGGTGCTTGAGTCTATCGCGGAGTGTGCTGGAAATTATATTGTGGCGTGTTCGTTCAAAAATGTGGAGGATGGTTTTTGTTGGGCTTTCGCTGGTGTGTATGGGCCAAATGTGGACACACATAGGAAGGTTTTGTGGGAGGAGTTTGCGGGTTTGCGCAGCTGGTGGAATTTTACTGTGGTGTATTGGTGGTGACTTTAACATCACTCGGTTCCCTAGTGAAAGATTGGGAGAAAGCCAGTATAGCCAAGCAATGAATGAGTTTTCTCAATTTATCCTTGATATGGACCTGGTGGATTTACCACGTGTAGGTGGCGTGTACACTTGGTATAATAATCGGCCTTGGTCTCTTTTGGACAGATTTTTGGTGTGCACATTACTCTACCTTGCTACAGAAGAGATTGGATAGAGTTTGCTCGGATCATTTTCCCATTGTACTAGATTGTGGAGACATTCACAAGGGTGAAAGATACTTTAAGTTTGAAAATATGTGGCTGAAAGTTGAGGGTTTTGTTGAGAAAGTGAGGTCGTGGTGGTCCTCCTGTTCTTTTGAGGGTTCGCCAAGCTTTATATTGGCCGGGAAATTGAAAGCTTTGAAGAGGTGGAATGCTGAAGTCTTTGGACACATTAATAGTAAAAAAGGGCCTCTTATGAAGGAATTAAAGGATTTGGACGAAAGGGAGGTGAGCGCTCCTCTTTCTAAGGAAATTAGCCATCACTTTGGAGCTGGAGAAGGTGCTACTTATGGAGGAAATTTCGTGGAGACGAAAGTCATGAGCCCTTTGGCTAAAGGAAGGGGACCGATGTACTATATTTTTCCACTGGGTGGCTCATTCTCATCGTAGGAATAATGCTATTGAGGTGCTTCAGGTTGAGGGACAGGTTTACTCTGATTATTATGCTACTAAGGACACATTGTCCATTTTTACAAAGATGTTGCTGAAAAATCCCCTTAGAGACCCAAACTTGATGGTATGCAGGATTTTCAGGAGCTATACACCTTTGGTACATTTGAAAAAAGCATTAATGCGTCTTTTATTGCTCTTATCCCTAAGAAAGTTGGGGTTGTGGAGGCGAAATTTTTTGACCTATTAGTCTCATTAATGAGGTGTATAAGATTATCTCAGAGGTGCTTGCCAATTGCATAAGTACTGGTATGAGTAGTATTATTTCAAAATCTCAAAATGTGTTTGTGAAGGGGGGACAAATTTTGGATTCCGTGTTGATTGCCAATGATTGCCTCGATTGTAGAATCAAGGAGGGTACACCTGTGCAGGCTAGACAAGGAAAAGGCTTATGACCATGTTAATTGGGTTTTTCTGTGTTATTTACTTGGGAGGTGTGGTTTTGGGGATAGATGGATTTCATGGATTAGACATTGTATAACTACAGTTCGTTATTTGGTTTTGGTGAATGGAGCACCGGAAGGATTCTTTAACAACTCTAGGGGATTAAGACAAGTGGATCCCCTCTCCCCTTTGCTGTTTGTCATTGCTATGGAAGCATTGAGTCATATGTTAAGAGCAGCGGTTAATGGAGGCTTCCTTGCTGGATTTTCTGTGGGACGTGTTACTATAGCTCACAATCTCTTTGCTGATGACATGCTACTGTTTTGTGAGCCGGACAGTGATCATATGCAGTACTTGAGGGTTGTATTACTTTGCTTCGAAGCAGTTTCAGGCCTGGAGGTAAATCTCTCGAAGTCTGAAATGGTTCCTGTGGGTGGTGTGAACAATATTCAGGGCTTGGCTAATATCTTGGGCTGTAAGGTTGCTTTGCTTCCTTTGAAATACCTCGGGCTTTGGTTGGGGGCTGCTTTCAAGAAAAAATCTATTTGGAATGGTGTGTTAGAAAAAGTTAAAAGAAGATTGGCTGGGTGGAAACGGATAGATTTGTCCAAGGGTGGTAGATTAAATCTCATCAAGAGCACTTTATCTAACCTCTCTAACTATTTTCTATCCCTATTTCTGCTACCTGTAAGTATGGCTTCTCGTATTGAGAAAACTTTTTGCAACTTTCTTTGGAGTTATGTGCGTTATGTGGTCTCATCATGTTAGATTGGTGCTTTATGTGCAAGAGAGATGGGAAATCAGTGGATAATCTTTTGTTACATTGCGAGGTGGCCTGGTGTTTATGGAATGAGATCTTTAATCGGACCGGGGTGGCATGGGTTATGCCTGGAAGAGTAAGGGATATTCTGAGGTGCTGGACAGGAATGAGATCTTTAATTGACCTCTGCTGCCACCACCATAATCTGTTACTTCCAAGAAACGCCCATACACATTAGAGCGCCTATGAGCAAACAGAGCTTTGGTTCCATCCCGATAAGTCTTGTAAAAAACTTTCCTTCCCCCCAAAAATAAACATTCTTCTAATGTGTTCGCCAGCCAGCAGGCACTGGCATAGTTGACCATCATCTCCTTGGTTACCTTTCTACCCCTCTCCGTGATGCGACAATAGTTTCCACCCTATATTGACAAAAGGAATACTTTTGTTTCTATTAAGAGATGTTTAAGGAAACCCATGCCTATCACAAAAACTGTAAAATAAACGTAAAGACTAACAAGGGTTGATTCCAGCGAGGAGTCACTGGAGCAGGCTTTCCATCTTAAATGTGTATGGAGAGAAAAGGGATAATACGCCAGCACTCCAAATAACCGACTGTTGGATCCATGTTATTGAATCTACGTTGGTTTTGAATGTTTCCCAGCAATTATGAGGGATGTAATTGCCAAGTTTTTTTCCAAAATCTACCAAGGACCCTTTCCTTGACTGATCTTGTATGTTGAGCTGTCCACACTCATGTTCAAGGGCTGCAATTATGTTTTATACATAGGCTACAACTCTTATTGTCCCTGTATTATTTGGCTGTTTACTTTGTCAACTCCGTCCCGGCCAGAATTTTGTCCACATGCTTATGGCTAGTTTCTTTTAAGCTTCTAATCCCGTTCTCCATTTTTTTGGTTGTTAATTTGTCATTCCACAATGGATTAGAATGGCTTTGATTTTAATTGTTACGGTATTGCATCTAAATATGATTTTACCGCATAATGCCCTAAGAAAATCTACATCCACTTTTAATTAAGTTCAACGAAATTTAAAATAATTAGGAGAGTTACAGTCTCCAAGATAAATTGGATGTAAGAAACTCCTAAATTATTTACTTGCAAATAAAGAATAGATAAGCAGGGCTACTTGGGTAAGAGCGATATGGATTGGGTATCATGTCACATCATTTGTAAAATAGATGGCTCGGCTTGGATGTTTGGTCATGTCTTGTGTATAATGTCGATGGTGCTAATTATAACAAGATAATCTTATTGCACATCTACAGATTTAACAGGACATTGATGGGATGATTAAAAAATGATATACCTCTATGCTGAATTGAAGAATAAATCTGGAAAGGTTGAAATGGTAGAGTAGAATATTCTTATTAACTTTCCCAGCCATGTTTATTAATTTATTGTAGCTTTCAATGTCACTGGCATGAGAAATCTTCCAACTATGGAATTGCATTTTTCATGATTTTACTGAAACTAAAGAACCAATTTTCTTACAATAACCAGCTGTTTTTATTCCAGGATTAAACTACATTTACCCATGTGACTTTGTTCCATTTACAAGAAGACCTCTATTTTTGGTTATTGATAGTGACAACAGTGAAGCATTCAAGGCAAGTCTCATACTCCTAGTTTTTGGGCTTGTGAGTTTTACGTGTATATTGCAAAAGTGAACAAACAGTTGTCTGTTGCTAGTCTTACATTGTTGATTTGAAGTGTGTGGATGCAATTTAGGTTACCCTGTTGAGTACATGCTTCCAATGAGGTTTTCTCTTTAACAACACAGTCATTTATCATTCTTTTATTGATGATATTTGGTCTATTTGGGTGGTTCTGGTATACCGTTGGATGTACTTGGTGGTGGAACAATGAGTTTTGACGTGTGGGTTCTTTGTATTTGAAATTGGCCATTGGATATTTTGCTATTGATGATACTTTTGCTGGATTTGAGTGGTGGGTAAATCTGTGCCTTTAACTTCCTTTTATTTTGGTTGGATTTGGTTTAGCTTCTGAACTTATTTATCTGTTCATGTTTATTGGTTAGCACCATTTAGATATAAGCTGGGGTTGTACTTAAAGAGAGTCGTGCAGGTAGTAGTGTTTGGTGGTTCAACAGAGAGAATGACATTTTGAAGGCTACATGTACAGTACACTATGGGTGTTAGTCGGTTTTTGATCTCTCTGGTCTTGTTCATTGGAGGAAGTTGTGAGTGGGTTTTGGCTTGCTTGGGGATGGGGAAGGGCAAGGGTGAGTTTTTCAGCATAACACCAGGCTTGAAACTTGAGACGACATTGCTTGGGAGGATGAAGTTCAAGCCTTTTATAATGATTTCAAGGGGCTCCTTTTGTACATTTACTAGTTCTTTTGGAGTATGAGCTCATATGTGACTTGGGCCACTGACAGTGGGAGGAATTCACAGAGAGAACGCTCTGGAGTATAATGTAAACCATTTTATAAACAATAGAGGATACATCTTGTTTCTTTTTCTCTGTAATTGAAGAATTTATTAATCTTTGTGAAATGAAATTTGTGATCTCTAAACTTAAAGCATTTAACATAGAAGCGACTATAGTTGATGTGTTTTTAATTACTTTAAAAAACATTTTTTTAGATCCTGATCGATATGGGAATATCCTATTCCTTTCTTTCAGTTATGATTCATGAAAACTGACTTATCAAAAAGAAAAAGTTATGATTCATGAAAACTAATAAAAATCTCAATCCTCCCTTGAACAAATCTTTATCCCCACCCTACTAAATTATTTAATCAAATAAGAAGGTTCAATTTATTTTTTTTATCCATCTCTATCTAATTGTTTGAAACCAGTAAAGGACAAAAAAGTGTGCTCTGTGCACTTATGTAAATGTGCTTCCCTTTTGGTGAGGAAAGCACATGCGCTTAAATGTGCTTTTACCAAGATTGCTCCCTCAAAGTCGACAATCATAATTGAAGATACCATTGTCATTATTGCATAGCTCCTGTCTGTGTGGTAGGCCCTACTGTTGTTTTAGTTGCTGTAATTGAAGTTGATTCTTGCGCTGCGCTGTTGTTTGTTATAGGGTTGTGTCCGATGAGTGTGGTGGAAAGGCCTCCCTGTCATGCTATTTGTGGTGTGCTATCATTTCAATTCTCGGTGATTGCAAAATCATGCATGTTGTGTGTGCCATTGCCAATTTTTGATGCTGCCATTGAGTGTGTGGAAGTAAATCTGTGCTGCTATTGTTGTGGAAAACCCTAATTTCATAGTTGTATCATAAACCAAGAGGCTTCTTTCATAACATATATAAAATGGATGTTTGACATCATAGTGGAAGTTTGGATTTTGTTCCATTACCCTTTTGGAAGCAAATGGGTGATTGCAATTGGGATTATGCTATAAAATGCTATATATATCGTCGAACCAGGGTTACCACTTCCAATTTATGCACTCCAGAGTAGACAGAGGAGTTCCATTAGGATATTTCCCCCGTCCTATTATTTGGGGTTAAACCACTTTTGAGAAATGATGCACAACCCGAAATGCATGCGACATGAACTTTGACTCTTCTTCTTTTATGAAAGACCCAATCATGCATGGTCATGAGTTACACAATTTCATGCAACACCTTTAAGCATATCACATTTACGACTTGAAAACATTCGAACACACAATATACTTAATATAAAACAACGTTTGGTGCCTAGCATGATAAGCAACAACATTCGGATCTTGGCAAACTAGTTAGGCCAAGTATCACAATATCCCTAAACAACACATACAAGCATGGCAATGACATGAGAACTCGCATGTAGAACATTTGACATTCAACAATTCCATAACCCAATTTGTTCGATAGCCTGCCAAGTGTACACAATACATACAAACATTATACAAAGGTAGGTTGAGAGCTAACTTACAAAATCTGACGTAAAGAACACAATCAAGCAAGTTGAAAAACGTTTGTTCAACTTATTAGACATAAGGAAATCATAATCCCTAATCCGACGTGTGTGTGGTGTGCGTTGCTGTGTGTGGTGATCATCACTCTCATGGCCAAAACCTTATAGAGAAAGGAAACCCTAGTTTGGACCTAAATGGTGGCCGAAAGTCTCTTCCTTCTATATGTCTCTTGTTCACTTGTGCTTTGCTAATGGTGGGTTGGTTTTCCTCTTGACGAAAACCCCCTTTTTCATGATTTGACAACAATCCAAACGAAACCTTAAACACTCTAATCTTCTTCAAATTTCGAGATAGAGTGGGGTCTTTCTTCCCTAGAGAACCCTTGTGAATGTGTGTGCTTTGAAGAAATGAACATAGTAGAGACTTAGTGGTTGTTACCGTGTGGATTTCCTTCTAACGTGGGCTCCTTGCTTCCGTTTTTCTACTGTGGTTGGATGAATGGAGGTGGTATGGGCGTCGGTAATGTTTGGTTGGAGAGAAAGTGAAAGAAAAATGAGTTCTTCCCGCATGGTGGACGTGCTTGAGAGAGAAGGGAGGTGAGGAGCTCTTTGCAAAATCACAAAATGACCTTTGGGTGACTTCTTTGTGGGGTGTAGGGCGGTAGCCCCTAAAAGAAGTCCTTACATACTTCTCAAGAGTGTGCATTGGAAACTCAAGAGTCTGTTCATGGGCGCCATGTTGGATGCCCTTCCTCTCTTGGCTGAAACTTCCCACTTTCGCTCACGATCATTGCTTTTCTTTGGAAAACCGAAAGACTCCTCATCATGCATGACAAGTGGCGTGTTTTTGCCCTAATTCCGAAACCCTAAAAGTCCCTTTGCATCCTCCCTTTGTGTCTAGGTTCAATGAACCTTCGGGGCATGTATGTCTTTTTACAAATAAACCAAAACCTAGGGTTAGGCGTGTGCATGCTTGCCATGTGGCAAGTGGCATGTGTGCGTGTTTGTGCCCATAGCCAACCCTCTCTCTTCCTCTTCTTACAAAGATTCTTCTAGAACCTTGGGGAGTGCGTGTGGCCAGCTGGACAAATTTACAAGGTATTCCACAAACAGTTCCTCTTTGGAATGGAAATTCCTACGTTGTGGGTTTAACGGCAGCCAATAATGTTTTGACACATCAAACTCCCTCATAGTATAAACTCTTGCACTACATCATAGCATATCAAAAGCAAAACTCCCTCCTCACCTGTGTATGTGTTTTACTCCTGTGAATAGAGACTCTTCGACACCCTCGCACTTTGCACCCACCCCACCGCAGCATGCCGTAAGACCGTCACACCAGAAGAGGAGCTCCAGACCAGACTGGCATAAAATCCGATTGTGTTTAGCATTAAACAAACTTGCAAAATCCGGATCTCTTTGATTGTTGTCAACTTCAGAATGAATATCCGGAAACAGAGTTCCATTTGCCAAATTGCTCAATGAGTTAGAACCAGATAAGTGATTCTGGTTTTTAAACCACATGTTACCCAAGATGGAACGTTTCTGATTACAATCAACTTGATGCTGAGACTGAGACTGAGAATGCGAATGCAAATTTGGAATTAGAGGTCTATTTGCTGCCATGATCAAGCTTCTGTTCGGATTCCTGTTTGCAGAGGCAATGTAAGCCGCAGAATAGCCGCATTCTGCATCAGCAGCAGTTTTGCCAATGGATTTTGGAGCTAATAGACAAATAGCAGAGGCTTCTGAAAGCCCTTCTTGACAGTTAACCCATTTGCCTGAACCCACCCTGACAAAACACCCAAACACATTTCCCCCTCATACAACCTTAACCAAGCATTGGCATTCATCAAGATTACAGAAGATTAAAGAAAGAAAACAGCCCAAAAAAAAAAAAATTTTTTTTATAGATGTTGGAAAATCATTTCCCAGATATTTCTCAACAGGAAAAGCCAGCTTTATCTTTTACTCGAGGGAAAGCATTGAAGGAAGCATGAGAAACTTAAGGAAACAAAATCAAAACATTAGCAACTATCTTGCATCTGAGAGATAAAAAAAAAAGAGAGTAGTGAATTGGCTGATTTAATCCGTTTTTAAATGGCCAAGATTGTGGGGCGAAAAATTGATAAATTCTATAGGGAATCTTTTCGCTATAAGGAATGAGTGTAACAACTTTAATGGGGTTTGATAAACCTGAATGAATTAAAAACTGAAATAAAAATGGTAAGAAAAAAAAAACATTGAGCTCATAGATCTGGCGGTGAGTTAGATAGCCGGAGTGGGGAAAGCCAATGCTGGAAGATATCCAGTCAGTCTCCAAGGTTAAACCAGGAGAGAGAAACTGTAGAGAGGAAAAGGGCAGGAGCGAGAGGGAGGTGGTTTTGGTGGATGGTATACGAAGCTTGGAAGGGGAGAGAGAGAGGGAGGTGGGAGGATGGAAGTGAGCGACAGAATTTTTTTTCTTCCTTTGCAGTGTGGTCCACCATTGAGAGGATGTGGGGTCTACGTGGTAGGCCACCATTGGATGCTGTCGTTTGGAGTAAATTGAATGCACCTGTGTGAAGATATTCTCTTCCACAAATCATAGCCGCGTGAAACATGGTTCCAATTTGTATCTTGTGGTGCCTATGGAAGGAGTGAAATGACAGGATGTTTGAAGACAAGGAGCGCTCATTAGAAGAACACAGATTACTTTTTGTCAGCACTATATTTCTATGGGCCACAGGTGTAGATTTTAGTGGCCATGATTTTCATGAATTTCTTGTTTCTATTTCTTCTTCCTAAATAGATGTTAAGTCTTTTATACTATCTTGTGTACTTGGACTATGCCTATTCTTATCAATATAACTGTTTACTTGGAAAAAAAAAAAATCAGTTGTCACTAATTGTGGCTGGCCTTTGCTTCAGTTGAATGTTAAAAAATACATTCTTTAACGCTGACTTGTATGAGGAATTCAACAAGGAGCAACCAGTTGGGTTATTGCTCCATGGAAGCATCGCGATTGTGTTCGCAAGTTAGAGAAGGCTTTGTTTGGCCTGAAATAATCATCGAGAAGATGGTCTGGGAAATTTTCTTAAGTAGTTGTAGTTCTGTCTTTATCTCAGAATCTCAGATAGATCAGTTGGTATTCTATTTGTATACAGTTGCACGTTTTTTTCCGGAATGACTTTGGAGGTATTGCCAGGATGTGAAAAGATTTTGTAGCGTCGATTCAGGCCACAAGCAGGCAGTTTAATTTTCATGTTATGCAGTTGTTAGGTCTAAGAATGGTATTAGTTTATCTAGAAAAAAACTTGATTTTATTGGCAAACATTGGTTTGTTGGGTGCTCTATTCATTGATATTCCAATGGATCTAAAGGGAAAATTCTCAAAGGCTGTTAGAAGAGTTATTTATGGATCTTGGTAGATATCATGATGTTGCCAAAGTCAATCCCATAGATTTATTGGGAACAGTGATCATTGGCAGGTGACAAGTGGGCAATTATAGTCAAGGACTGATGATGATACATGAGATATGAAGTTCAAGACATTAAAAGATGATTTATATGATTTTCCTTAAAAAGTAACCATTTTGGTGGTTCATTATATGCTAGCAATGTTCATGTTGTATACTTAGAATCTCGAATACACCTTCAACTACTTGGTAGAGCTATATGAAATGTAACCATCGTGGTCATAATTATGTGCAGGCTATAGTTGGAGCAGAAAAAGGAGAGCCAGTTGCTATGCTTCTATCTCCAAGCTCTTCATCTCCTATTGCTGCCGCTGATTCATCTCATCACCCAAGTGGAAGCCTATTCACAATTTTTCTCACTGCTCCATTGCAGGCTTTTGGTCTGCTGCTCGGTCTTTCTGGTTCTGACATCGAGATGGTCTGTAATATCAACTTTCTGCCTTTATGTTTGGCATTTTTTTTTTAGAACTTACAAAGAAAGAAATGTTTCAGGACACCTTCAACAAGGCTGAGAAACTGCTTTCCTTATCGTTAAGTGACTGGGGATTGACTTTGGCAACGTCAGACACCCTAAATCCAGTTTGGGCGCAGACACTAAGTGATCCATTCCTAAGACGACTTCTCTTAAGGTGTGTTCTTTCTTTCATAATGTTTGTTTGCAATTATTTATTTATTTATTTCATTTTAATCTTTTTTGTGAATGCACAAAATAGAAAGCGTCATGACCCTTGTGCTCTCTCTTTCTCTCTCCCCTTTATTGGGGTGCTAGATTTTCTAAGACTTCCCTTTTTCAACTGACTCAAACCCTGCACTTTTCAAAATGGAAAATTTCTAGTAACTATTGTCTGATTGAGGAATTAATACTATTCAGTTGAAGAGTGATTTCTGGCTTTCCCAATAATGTATTATTAGAACTTACTAGATACTATATGCTTTTGGGTTATAAATGCTGGGCAAGAATATTTGAAAGAATGAGCTCTAGAAATACTAATGGTTACTTGCAACCTGGAAATGATGCCTATTTTTAATTTAATGTTAAGTTGAATTCAGATGAAGTTAATTCGTGGTACATGACTATCAATATAAAACTTGCTTATTTACTTATCAAAAAAAAATATATATATATATATATAAAACTTGCTTATTGATATAATTACCTCTCATTCGAAATGAAATGCCTGTAAGTTGTAAGTTGATATGGTACTTTAAAATGAAACTTTTTTAGTATTTATAGATTATGTACACTTAACTTATTAAAAAAAAAATAGTCTTTTAGTGGATGCTTCATGTTTTTCAGTGTTATCCATATGCAACCAGGGACGAGGTCAGAAATATAATTTTGGGAGGAAAAAGGGGAGGGGAAAGAGAAAGAAAGAGGAAGAGGAGGAGGGAAGAAAGGGGGGGGGGGGGGTGGCTGGATGTCTAAATAATAATTTTGATTGTATATTCAAGTTATTGTACAAAAGCTTGCACCCTTTTTAGCATATTACTTATGTCAAAAAATTATCATATAACTGGAAGCATATGTAAAAATGGTTAGTTACAGGTTTTACGTTTATATGTTAAAAAAAAAAATCAATTACAACAATGGAAGCTCATACTTGTTCAACAAATAAAAGTTATTAATCTCGTGAATAACTTACCGAGTGATGTCCAAAACTATTATAACAAAGTAGTGCACAAAGAAAGAAAAACGTCAAACTGATTATACATGCACAAAGAAGAAAAATATCTTAAAAAAGAGACATTTTACAAAAAATACCCAAATTCAAGTATTTTTAACCAAGTGTATTAAATCCAAACGAATGCATATAACTTATAAAAGAAAATATTATTTGTATTCATATAAAAGTAAGGTTATAATTTTTTCCTTAATCCCAAGCGGTTGGCCCAAGTGGTAAAGGCCTTGGTCTTGGGGTATCACTCCCTTCAAGGTTCAATGTTCAATACCTCATTGATGCTAACAATCTTTTGAGGCCATACCTCCTAGTGAAAATCCAATGATTTAACTAATTTTGTGTAGGGAAAGTTTCGAGGGTACGGTGCACGGGACCGGGGTTTACTCAGCATGAGTGGGTCCGAAGAGCCCTTGCCTTGGAGAGGTTCCCCGACATTAAAAAAATAAAAAAGACCGAAACATAGGAAACAAATATTAAACCAAGTTCCTTTTTCATATTTTATTGTTTGCATTTATAGAAAACCTAAAATATAGAAGAAAAAACCCGTTGGATTTGAAGTTTATTGATTCATCAGTATATTTGATGACTTGAATGATGAGTTTCTTCTTGTTACGAATGTTTGCATTCTTGAACTCTTAATGCATCAAAATATGTATAAGCTTATAATGTTGAGAAGAATTTCTAAAAAGAACAATGCTTTTGTCGTTTCTTCTCTGTCATTTTCCTTCTTTCTTTCTTTACCTTCGTTTTGTTGCCCCTTTTTCTGTCTCGGTGTTTTTCAACTGCTTTTATACATAAGATTGGTTACAAACCTATGGGTTTCGTGCAGATTCCTCTTTTGTCAGGCAGTGCTAATGCTGTATGCTCCAACCTTCAATAAGAAGGAATTCCATCCTATGTGTATGCCTCCTCTTCCTTCGTCTGTTCTGCCGACAGCCATCAATTCTCAAATAGCAGTAATGCAGATAGCAAACATCTTTGGTGCTGTGAACAGTTTTATCTTCTCAGAAGGGGTGAAGCTTCCTGAAAATAGACATGGTGATGATATGGATGTGATTTCTAGTTATTGAAAGGACGTCTCGGGGCAGAATGAGCTTGGATATGTAAAAATATGTATTTATTTCGTTGGGTTTCTAATATTTTTACTAAAATGTTTGTTGTACCTTGGGTTTCTGGGTCTCTGCGCGATATACTTGCTCAAATACTGAGTATCTGGGTTGTAAATTTGGCGATTTGCGTAAAACTGGGAGACGTTTATATATTCTGAAACTTCGAACAGAATTTAAAAGAAAAAAAGGCGATGTTCAGGATATAAGCAATTTTGTCATTTTATGTGAGAATATAGATGATCAAATAGTAGTAGTGCAGATAGCAAACTGCAACATGACTGCATCTTACAAGTCCGTATCCAAATCTGCAATTTAATTCCAGTGATATGGAGGTGTCGAATTCCAGTCTGTATCCCACAATGAGAGTCGTCAGCGGCTCAGGTTGTTTCATTGGTTATCAAAAGAAATTTTGAAGTCATCTAAGTTTTCTGATTGGATGAAGAATAAATCTGAAAAAATACACAACATTTAGTAAATCTTGAACCCACAAGGTGGTCATTCATCTTGTTCTTACAAGAGGAGGGATGTACCTTTTGTAACAGTTGGGGTATAGGAGATGAAATTTTGAGTAATTTTGCAGAGAAGATAGAAAGAAAACCTTAATTCAAGGGTGAGGACCTTCGTGAATTGAGAAGAAATGAGAAATTTTACTAACATGTTTTCCAAGTCATTTGAGATTCACTAACTTCCTTTGATGATCAATGGTGGCGAGGTGTGTAGATAACAAGTCCATTCCAAGAGCTATATCCAGATCTTCTCTAATGGTCCTTACATCAATTATATGGCAACTCCCAATGATTTTATCTCATCATGTAATAGGACCTGAAAGGGGTGAGACATCTAAACCATGACTCAATAGTTCAATCCTAATATTATACTTCGGAACAAATAGTAATAAATGAATGTGTTGCTCTTGAATCAAACCGAACTGCAGTTCCACATTCTGGTCGTAATCACCTTCATTTTCCCTCACTTTTGTGTCTTGGGCCAACGCTGTCCTGTAGGCCCCGGTGATGTGCCCGAGTCTCAAACGTCGCAAGCACACTTCCTTCTTAAGGATTACTTCCTTGTTTCTATGATACTTCTTGAATTGACTTGAATCCCAGCCTGACTTCCTGCCCTGGGATGTAAAAAGTTCTTTCGTCTTCCTAAATTTGGAAAACCATGTCCCATTTGTGGGCCAAAGTCACTTCTTGTCTTACATTGCCATTAGCATAAGCTTCACTTTGCATAACCATCAAAACCGATAAAGAGTAGTCAATGTTATAAATATATGTATTTAGTGGATGACCATGTAGATTACATCTTATTGTGTTTGTTGTACATGTGATAGTTTTTTGTTCATGTGAATTGGTTGCGGTGCATGTGATGGTTTGTTGTGCATGTAATGGTTTGTTGTGCATGTGATTGATTGACACAACAAATTACCATGGAGTTGCCTATAAAAGGATGTCTTGAGGATCATTTGTAAGATACAAGAGTAGGAGAGTAGTGAGTGAATGTGATGGGAACCAAGGTGGAGCTATCCTTAAAGATCATTTGCAAGTTCCAGATGGGCCAATTACAAGATCAAGAGCCAAGAAGATCAAGGAAGCAATGCAAGGATTGGTGCAATCCACTTGGGAAGAAGCTAGGAAGGGCCCAATACTCAAGATGGGCTTGAAGGAAGAAGAACCGGTTTTGATCTATTTGATACAAGCTATGGAAGACATGATTTAGAGATAGGGCCTATTATTGTTAAGACTCTCAATTTGTTTTAAGGGCTTTTATTAATAGTTTAGAAGAAGTGGGCTTGAGGATGCTTGGCCCACGTATGTCTTATTTCTAATGGACTAGGGTTTTCTTTGGGAAGGCCTTGTATTTTGGCCAAGGGTTTATTTGGAAACTTATTATTTAACTAGGGTTTAGAAGTTACTGTAGCGCGGCGTACGACACTGTAGCTACAGTACCCGAGCACTTTCATTAGGGTTTTTGGGGGTTGTCTATTTAAACAACTTATAGCCTCATTTGAGAGGCAGCATAGGTGAAATTTCTTTGAGAGTTTGAGTTATCTCCTCTTGTTCTTCTTGAACTTTTGAACTTATCAAAGGTAAATCAAAACCTTTGTGGCGTTCCTCCTTTGTAATTTGGGTTTTTGAGACGAATTCTTCAATGGGTCTAGATTTTGATATAATCTAGGTTCTTGGAACGGGTTCTTATCGGGTCTAAATTCTCCATCCATAAATCTGAGTTTGGCTTTCTTGGGGTTGTTTTCCAATATTGTTGTTGGGTCTCAAAGCAAATCGATTGGGGTTCACATCATTTGGTATTCAGAGCAAGGTTTTCAACCAGGTGTATTTCTATCTTTTATTTATTGCATCTTTATTTCTAGAGCTTCATTGTTCTAAGGTTGCAAAAAAAAAAAAAAAAGTGCAGAAATTCGATTTTCCTAGGGCTGCTGGATTACTCTATCATTTTTGTTTCATGTTCATCAATATTGGGTGGCTAAATTGCTTGTTTGAGGGCTGCCAAAATTTGCACCATCTATAGAGTTGGAAATTTCTGGGGTTTCTTGCATCTCTAAGTTTGTCAATTGCTTGGAGTGTTGTTTCTTTGATTCTCTTCTATTTCCTAGCCAATTTTTATGTGTTTGAATTCAATTGTTTGATTATTACAATTGAATATTGCTGTTTGTGATTGAATCAGTGAAAAAAAAGAAAAAAAAAATTCGAATTTTTATTGAGTCTTATTTTCAGAGGGGCTGCATACATCATTATAGTCAGTATCTTGCCTTATAGTTACCATTCCATTCCTATATGTCCCTTGATTCTCTTGTTGTTTTCTTTTCCTTCCGTCCTTCCGTCTGTCTCTTGGTTTTGTTTATTGGATAATTACAAGTTGGGATAAAACAAGGTTGTATTATCTTACTTAAAGTTCAATTAGTTCTTCAAGAACTTAAGTGGGAAATCTCTTGAGGTAAAAGGCAAGAGAGTGTGAGACCATTATAAAAAAAAAAAAAAGCCAATTAAGAGTGAAACACGAGTGGAGTGCCCTTATTCGAGTGTAAACACGTAAGGGAGCGTGTGAGGTCTTTTTCACTAACATTTGTTTTTGTCAAGCACGTACGATGTCTCATAAAAGTGACTCATCACCAAAGGGGATGGCAGAAAACTCCTTTGTGTTGCAGGCCATGCAACAACAGTTTGAACGGTTGAACATGATGTTAGGGGAAGTGAGAGATAGGATGGATCAACAAGATGAAATAATTAAAACTTTGCATGATGGGAGAGATAGGAGGAGACGTGAACCTAGAAGAGAACATGAGTATGAAGATGTAGGAGATGGCGAGGATGAGGAAGACCTAATATCTGAAGTTGGGATGGGTAGGCATAGAGGAGTCAGGCGTGAAAGAGGATTTAGGGGAAACCCACGGGGTCGTGATGGAGTGGATAGAAACCTTGAGAACATCAAAATGAAAATACCATCTTTCCAAGGTAGAACTGACCCTGAAGCTTATTTAGAATGGGAGAAGAAGATAGAGTTGATCTTTGATTGTCATAACTATTCAGAGGAGAAGAAAGTGAAGTTGGCAGTAATTGAGTTCACTGATTATGCTATTATTTGGTGGGATCAATTAGTGACCAATAGAAGGAGGAATTATGAGAGGCTTGTCGAGACATGGGGAGAGTTGAAAGCTCTCATGAGGCGGAGATTTGTACCTAGCCACTACTATAGGGACCTCTACCAGAAATTACAAAATCTTACACAGGGGTCTAGGAGTGTGGAGGACTACCATAAGGAGATGGAGGTGGCCATGATACGGGCAAATGTAGAGGAGGATAGGGAGGCCACTATGGCTAGATTTTTGTGTGGTTTGAATAGGGAGATAGCCAATGTGGTTGAGTTGCAACATTATGTAGAAATAGAAGACATGGTGCACATGGCTATGAAGGTGGAGAGGCAATTAAAGAGGAAAGGGACATCAAGGTACACTTCGGTTTCTAGCACTCCTTGGAAACCAAAGTGGGAGAAAGATGATCGAGTTGTAACAAAGGCAAAGACCGAACCACCTAGAGGAAAAGATGAAGGAACTAGCAACAAACCCAAGATAGCATCCCAACCCTCTAGAAACAGAGATATTAAATGTTTTAAGTGTTTGGGTTCAGGGCACATCGCTTCTCAATGTCCAAACAAACGTGTGATGATTATGCGTGACAATGGGGAGGTGATGACTGCAAGTGAGGATGATAGTGATGAGATACCCGAGTTGGAGGATGCTAGTGATGATGATGGAGTAGAATACCCCGTAACAGGTGAGTCCCTTGTTGCCAGGCGTGCTCTCAACACACAAATTAAGATGGATGATGCAGAGCAACAGAGGGAGAACATTTTTCATACTAGATGCCACATCAATAACAAGGTATGTAGTATGATCATTGATGGGGGGAGTTGTACTAATGTTGCTAGCACTACTTTAGTTGAAAAATTGAATTTACCTACCTTGAAGCATTCTCGACCGTACAAGTTACAGTGGTTGAATGATTGTGGGGAGATTAGGGTGGATAGACAAGTGTTAGTTACTTTTTCCATTGGGAAGTATCAAGATGAAGTGCTTTGTGATGTGGTGCCTATGCATGCTGGTCATATCTTGTTGGGGAGGCCATGGCAGTATGATAGAAGAGTGATACATGATGGATTCAAAAACATGTACAGCTTTTCAAAAGAAGGCAACACAATCAAGCTTGCTCCTTTAACTCCAAGACAGGTCTATGAGGACCAATTGAAACTAAAAAGTGAGGTTGTCAAAAAAAATAAGAGTGCAAATGAGAGTGATAAAAAAAGAAAGAGTGAAAAGGAGATTGAGCAAAAAAGAAAGAATGAAAAAGAGATTGAGCAAAAAAGAAAGAGTGAGAGTGAAAATGAGCAAAAAAGAAAGAGTGAAAAAGAAAGAGAGTCTGCCGAGAGAAAAGGAAAGACAAAAGTGAGTTTCTATGCAAGAGAAAGTGAGGTTAAGAGGGCTTTCTTCGCAGATCGCCCTATGATTTTTCTTGTTTATAAAGAGTCTTATCTTAATCTTGATGAAACTAACCAGCCTCTTCCTAGTTTGGCTGTTTCTTTGTTGCAGGAGTTTGAGGATGTATTCCCAGAGGAAATGCCTAATGAGTTGCCACCCATTAGAGGCATTGAACACCAGATTGATTTTGTGCCCGGGGCTGCTATTCCAAACCGACCAGCTTATAGAAGTAATCCAGATGAGACAAAGGAGCTTCAGAGGCAAGTTGAGGATTTGATGAGCAAGGGTTACGTGAGAGAGAGCATGAGCCCATGTGCAGTACCAGTGCTTCTAGTGCCTAAGAAGGATGGGACGTGGCGGATGTGCGTTGATTGCAGGGCAGTTAATAATATCACGGTAAAGTATCGCCATCCCATTCCTAGATTAGATGATATGCTCGATGAATTGCATGGCTCCTGTATTTTCAGTAAAATTGATCTTAAAAGTGGGTACCATCAAATTAGAATGAAAGAGGGTGATGAATGGAAAACTGCTTTTAAGACTAAGTATGGGCTTTATGAATGGTTGGTTATGCCATTTGGACTTACAAATGCGCCCAGTACTTTCATGAGATTAATGAACCATGTCCTACGTGCATTCATTGGCAAGTTTGTGGTTGTGTACTTTGATGATATCCTAGTGTACAGCAAGGACTTAAATGAACATATTGAGCATTTGAAATATGTGTTTAATGTGTTGAGATGTGAAAAGTTGTATGCTAATTTCAAGAAATGTACCTTTTGCATGGAGAAAGTTGTTTTTCTTGGATATGTTGTTAGTACAAAGGGTATTGAAGTGGATGAAGAGAAAGTCCAGGCCATTAGGGAGTGGCCAACGCCAAAGAGCGTCACTGAGGTAAGAAGCTTTCATGGTCTAGCTAGCTTTTATCGGCGTTTTGTTAAAGACTTTAGCACCATTGCTGCACCACTCACTGAAGTCATTAAAAAGAATGTTGGGTTTCATTGGGGGGCTAATCAAGAGAATGCTTTTGCCACTATTAAAGAAAGGTTGTGCTCTGCACCCGTGTTAGCATTACCTGATTTTAACAAAGCTTTTGAGATTGAATGTGATGCCTCAGGATTAGGGATTGGAGCCGTTTTGATGCAGGATAGGCGACCGATCGCCTTCTTCAGTGAGAAGCTAAGTGGGGCATCCCTGAAGTACCCTACTTATGACAAAGAGCTTTTTGCTCTTGTTCGTGCATTAGAGACTTGGCAGCACTACTTGTGGCCTAGGGAATTTGTGATCCACACCGATCATGAATCGTTGAAGCATCTCAAGGGTCAAGGTAAGTTGAATAAGAGGCATGCCAGATGGATGGAATACATTGAGACCTTTCCATATGTCATCCGTTACAAGCAAGGTAAGGAGAATATTGTTGCTGATGCTTTATCCCGGAGGTATGCACTTCTTACTTCTATGAGCGCTAAAATGCTTGGGTTTGAATATGTGAAAGACATGTATGCCGATGACACTGATTTTTCTGATGTGTATATGGCATGTGATAAGGCGGCATTTGGTAAGTTTTACAAGCATGATGGCTACTTGTTTAAAGAAAACAAACTGTGTGTACCTAGTTGTTCTATGCGTGAGCTATTAGTGCGTGAGGCACATGGTGGGGGATTAATGGGACACTTTGGTGTCAAGAAAACCTTAGACATACTGCATGAACATTTCTTTTGGCCTAAGATGAAAAGAGACATCAATCGCATTTGTAGCAGGTGCATCACATGTAGAAAGGCCAAATCTAAGGTTTTGCCACATGGGTTATATACACCCTTACCCGTTCCTAGTGAGCCATGGGTAGACATATCTATGGACTTTGTTTTGGGGCTGCCTAGGACAAAAAGGGGTAGAGATTCTATTTTTGTGGTTGTGGATAGATTTAGCAAGATGGCACATTTCATTCCCTGCCATAAAACAGATGATGCCACAAACATAGCTGACTTATTTTTCAGGGAGATAGTGCGACTCCATGGTGTGCCCAGGAGCATTGTTTCTGATAGGGATGTTAAATTCCTGAGCTACTTTTGGAAAGTGTTGTGGGGAAAATTAGGTACTAAACTCTTATTTTCCACTACTTGTCACCCACAGACTGATGGTCAGACTGAAGTAGTTAATAGGACTTTAACTCAGCTTTTACGCACTGTTGTTCATAAGAATTTAAAGATTTGGGAGGATTGTTTGCCATTTATAGAGTTTGCATATAATAGGACCATGCATACAACTACTTCATACTCTCC
>QGSO01000686.1:154676-206442 GCA_011037825.1 Carya cathayensis
TATGTTAAGTCCAGTTTCAGATCAAATACATGATAAGTCAAGTTTTAGATCAAGTCCATGTTATGTTATACTCACGTACATGTTATGTTCAAGTTTATGTTATTTTCAAGTTCTTATTTATGTTATGCAGGTTTACGTTCATGCTATATTTCAAGTCCATGTTATGTTTCACGTTCATGTTATGTTGTTTGTTCATGTTATGTTTTAAGCTTAAGTTCATGCCATGTTAAGTCAAGTTCAGTTCACGCTTAAGTTCATGTTAAGTCAAGTTCAGTTCACGCTTAAGTTCCTAGATTAGATGATATGCTCGATGAATTGCATGGCTCCTGTATTTTCAGTAAAATTGATCTTAAAAGTGGGTACCATCAAATTAGAATGAAAGAGGGTGATGAATGGAAAACTGCTTTTAAGACTAAGTATGGGCTTTATGAATGTTTGGTTATGCCATTTGGACTTACAAATGCGCTCAGTACTTTCATGAGATTAATGAACCATGTCCTACGTGCATTCATTGGCAAGTTTGTGGTTGTGTACTTTGATGATATCCTAGTGTACAGCAAGGACTTAAATGAACATATTGAGCATTTGAAATATGTGTTTAATGTGGTGAGAGGTGAAAAGTTGTATGCTAATTTCAAGAAATGTACCTTTTGCATGGAGAAAGTTGTTTTTCTTGGATATGTTGTAAGTACAAAGGGTATTGAAGTGGATGAAGAGAAAGTCAAGGCCATTAGGGAGTGGCCAACGCCAAAGAGCATCACTGAGGTAAGACTTTAGCACCATTGCTGCACCACTCACTGAAGTCATTAAAAAGAATGTTGGATTTCATTGGGGGGCTAATCAAGAGAATGCTTTTGCCACTATTAAAGAAAGGTTGTGCTCTGCACCCGTGTTAGCATTACCTGATTTTAACAAAGCTTTTGAGATTGAATGTGATGCCTCAGGATTAGGGATTGGAGCTGTTTTGATGCAGGATAGGCGACCAATCGCCTTCTTCAGTAAGAAGCTAAGTGGGGCATCCCTGAAGTACCCTACTTATGACAAAGAGCTTTTTGCTCTTGTTCGTGCATTAGAGACTTGGCAGCACTACTTGTGGCCTAGGGAATTTGTGATCCACACCGATCATGAATCGTTGAAGCATCTCAAGGGTCAAGGTAAGTTGAATAAGAGGCATGCCAGATGGATGGAATACATTGAGACCTTTCCATATGTCATCCGTTACAAGCAAGGTAAGGAGAATATTGTTGCTGATGCTTTATCCCGGAGGTATGCACTTCTTACTTCTATGAGCGCTAAAATGCTTGGGTTTGAATATGTGAAAGACATGTATGCCGATGACGCTGATTTTTCTGATGTGTATATGGAATGTGATAAGGCGTCATTTGGTAAGTTTTACAAGCATGATGGCTACTTGTTTAAAGAAAACAAACTGTGTGTACCTAGTTGTTCTATGCGTGAGCTATTAGTGCGTGAGGCACATGGTGGGGGATTAATGGGACACTTTGGTGTCAAGAAAACCTTAGACATACTGCATGAACATTTCTTTTGGCTTAAGATGAAAAGAGACATCAATCGCATTTGTAGCAGGTGCATCACATGTAGAAAGGCTAAATCTAAGGTTTTGCCACATGGGTTATATACACCCTTACCCGTTCCTAGTGAGCCATGGGTAGACATATCTATGGACTTTGTTTTGGGGCTGCCTAGGACAAAAAGGGGTAGAGATTCTATTTTTGTGGTTGTGGATAGATTTAGCAAGATGGCACATTTCATTCCCTGCCATAAAACAGATGATGCCACAAGCATAGCTGACTTATTTTTCAGGGAGATAGTGCGACTCCATGGTGTGCCCAGGAGCATTGTTTCTGATAGGGATGTTAAATTCCTGAGCTACTTTTGGAAAGTGTTGTGGGGAAAATTAGGTACTAAACTCTTATTTTCCACTACTCACAGACTGATGGTCAGACTGAAGTAGTTAATAGGACTTTAACTCAGCTTTTACGCACTGTTGTTCATAAGAATTTAAAGATTTGGGAGGATTGTTTGCCATTTATAGAGTTTGCATATAATAGGACCATGCATACAACTACTTCATACTCTCCTTTTGAAATTGTTTATGGTTTTAATCCACTTACTCCTTTAGATTTGATGCCTTTACCTGTTAATGGCAGGAGTAGCTTGGATGGACAAAAGAAGGCAGAGTTGGTGAAGTCACTTCATGAGAGGGTACGCCTTCACATTGTCCAAAAGAATGAAAGGGTTGCTTCCCAAGCCAATAAAGGGCGAAGGCGTGTCATCTTTGAACCAGGAGATTGGGTTTGGGTGCACATGCGCAAAGAAAGATTCCCAGCAGATAGACAGACTAATTTGCATCCTCGAGGAGATAGACCATTCCAAATTCTTGAGAAAATTAATGACAATGCATATAAAGTGGATCTTCCAGGTGAATATAATGTTTCTGCTACCTTCAATGTTTCTGATCTTTCTCCTTTTGATGTAGGTGAAGATTCGAGGTCGAATCCTTTTGAGGAGAGGGGGAATGATGGGAACCAATGTGGAACTATCCTTAAAGATACTTTGCAAGTTCCAGATGGGCCAATTATTCTATCTTTTTAGTTTCATGTTCATCAACATTGGGTGGCTAAATTGTTTGTTTGAGGGCTGCCAAAATTTGGACCATCTATAGAGTTTGGAATTTCTGGGGTTTCTTGCATCTCTAGGTTTGTCAATTGCTTGGAGTGCTATTTTTTTTATTCTCTTCTATTTCCTTGCCAATTTTTATGTGGTTGAATTCAATTGTTTGATTATTACAATTGAATATTGCTTTTTGTGATTGAATCAGTGAGAAAAGAAAAAAAAAATTCGAAAAAAAAAATCCAAAAAAAAAAGGAGAGAAGGATTTTGGGTATAAAATTCTTTGCCATATGAAATTGAGTGCTTTGTCATTGATTGAGCCTTATCTTTCAAGGGGCTGAATACATTTTTCTAGTTGGTTCCTTGTTTCGTAATTACTCTTTCCAGCGTATAAATTTCTTGAGTCTCGGGTCATTTTATTCCTTCTGTGTTTTCTCTTGTTGTTGTTTCTTGGACCTAATTACTAGTTGGGATAAAATAAGGTTGTATTGTCTTGATTGAGTTCAATTAGTTCTTAAAGAACTTGAGTGAGAAAACTCTTGAGGTAAAAGGCAAGAGAATGTGAGATCATTATCGGGAAAAAGCCAATTAAGAGTGTGATACACGAGTGGAGTGCCATTATTCGAGTGTAAACACGTAAGGGAGCGTGTGAGATCTTTTTTTCACTAACATTCTTTTTTGTGCAGCATGTACTATGTCTCATAATAGGGACTTAACATCAATAAGGGTGGCAGACAATTCATTCTTTTTGTTGCAGTCCATGCAACAAAGTTTGAAAGGTTAATAAATTTGAAGTTGGGGAAAGTGAGGGATAAGATGGAACAACAAGAGGCATTGATTAGAGATTTGCAAAGTGGGAGAGATAGGAGGAGAAATGAGCCTAGTATTAAGAATGGGTACGAAAAGAATGAAGAGTATGGCGAGTCTCTTGTTGTTAGGCGTGCTCCAAATACAGAATTTAAGATGGATGATATAGAGCAGCAAAGAGAGAACATTTTTCATACTAGATGCCACATCAACAACAAGGTATGTAGTATGATCATTGATGGAGGAAGTTGTATTAATGTGGCTAGCACTACTTTAGTTGAGAAACTGAATTTACCTACCTTAAAACACCCTAGACCATACAAGTTGCAGTGGTTGAATGATTGTGGGGAGGTTAGGGTAAATAAGCAAGTGTTAGTTTCTTTTTCAATTAGGAAGTACAAGGATGAGGTCCTTTGTGATGTAGTGCCTATGCATTGTGGTCATATTTTGTTGGGGAGGCCGTGGCAGTATGATAGAAAGGTGATCCATGATGAGGTCAAGAACATATATAGCTTTGTAAAGGATGGAAAAATAATCAAACTTGCTGCTTTAACTCCAACACTAGTCCATGAGGACCAACTGAAGTTGAAAAGTGAGGTTGATCAAAAAAGAAAGAGAGAAAGTGAGATTGATCAAAAAAGAAAGAGTGAAATTGAGGTTGATCAAAATGGAATGAGAGAAAGTGAGATTGATCATAAAAGAAAGAGTGAAACTGAGGTTGATCAACAAAGAAAAAGAGAAACTGAGAGATTGCTAAAAAAAGAGAGAGTGAAACTGAGGTTGGGCGTAAAAGAAAGAGTGGAAATGAAATTGAGGAAGAAAAAAATAGTGAGGCCAAAACCTCAAGAGAAGGAGAGAGTGAAGAAAAAAAGAAAGTGAAAAGAAAATAGAGAGTGAAAAAGAAAAAGAAAGTGAAAAGAATAAAGAGAGTGAAAAGAATAAAGAGACTGAAGAAAAAAGAGAGAGTGAAGGGAAAAGAAAGAGTGAAAAGAGAAGAGATAGTGCAAAAAATGAGAGGAAAACAAAAAGAAAAGTGAGTTCTTTCGCTAAGGCAAGTTTTAATACTAACGAACTTGACGTACCTTTGCCTAGTATTGTTGTTTCTTTGTTGCAGGGATATAAGGTCATGATTCCTAGTGGTGTGTTTAGTGGATTGCCACCTATTAGAGAGATGGAGCAATACATTGATTTTGTGCCCGGTGCGATAATCCCTACCCGAGCTTTCTTTGAAGAACATGAGTCCTTGATACACTTGAAAGGACAAGGTAAGTTGACTAGAATGCATGCCAAGTGGGAGGAATGTATTGAGATTTTTCCTCTTGTAATCAAGTACACACATGGTAAGGAAACTTTTGTGGCTTGTGCATTAGCAAGAAGGTATGATCGTATCGTTATTTTAAATGCAAAGTTATTGAGATTTGAATATGACAAGAAATTGCATGCTAATGATGATGACTTTGCCAGTGTGTATGGAGTACGTGAGAAAACATCGTTTGGTAACTGCTATAGACTAGATTGGTATTTGTTTGGAGAGAATAAACTTTATATGCCAACTACTTTTATGTGTGAGTTGCTTCTGTGTGATAGATATGGAAGTAGTTTGTTGGGTAATCTAGGTGTGCTGAAGATTTTTTATGTGTTACATGAACACCTTTGGGCGTATCAATTGCCATTTATTGACGTATTGCATGAACGTTTGTGGCAGCATCATTTGCCATTCATTGACGTGTTGTATAAACGCTTGTGGGAATATTATTTGGCATTCATTGAAGTTGCATACAATGTAAGTTGTCATTTTGGTGTAAAGAAGAATTTAGGCGTATTGCAGGAATACTTTTGGGAGTATGGTTTGCCATTCAATGAGGTCGCATATAATTGGAGTGGTCATTTTGGTGTAAGGAAGGCTTTAGATGTGTTTCATGAACGTTTGTGGGAGTATCATTTTCCATTCATTGAATTGTTGCATGAACGTTTGCGAGAGTATCATTTATCATTATTAGAGTTTGCATATAAGAAGACCATGCATACTACTATTTCTCATTCATCTTTTGAATGTGATTTTGGTTTTAATCCACTTATACATTTTGATTTAATGCATTTACCTGTTGATGACAGAAATTGCTTCGATGGACATTTCCAAATTCTTGATAAAATCAATGATACTTCATATCTAGTAGATCTTCCAGGTAAGTATCATGTGTTTGCTATTTTCAATATTACTGATCTTTTTCCGTTTGATCCAGGTGGAGATTCGAGGTCGAATCCTTTTGAGGAGAGGGGGAATGATGGGCCCCAAGCCGGACCAAGTCTCAAGGATCAGTTATAAGAATAAGAGCCACGAAGATCAAGGGAGCAATGCAATAATTGGTGCAATCCAATTGGGATGAAGCTAGCAAGAGCCCAACACTCATGATGGGCTTGAAAGAAAGAAGAACCGGTTTTGATCCATTTGATACAAGCTACGGAAGACATGACTTAGAGATAGGGCCTATTGTTGTTAAGACTCTCAATTTGTTTAAAGGCTTTTATTAATAGTTTAGAAGAAGTGGGCTTGAGGATGCTTGGCCCACATGTCTTATTTCTAATGGACTAGGGTTTTCTTTGGGAAGGCCTTGTATTTTGGCCAAGGGTTTATTTGGAAACTTATTATTTAACTAGGGTTTAGAAGTTATTGTAGCGCGGCGTACGGCACTGTTCACGCTACAGTACCCGAGCGCTTTCATTAGGGTTTTGGGGGTTGTGTATTTCAACAACTTATAGCCTCATTTGAGAGGCAGAATATATGGCATTTCTTTGAGAGTTTGAGTTAACTACTCTTGTTATTCTTGAACATTTGAACTTATCAAAGGTAAATCAAAACCTTTGTGGCGTTCCTCCTTTGTAATTTGGGTTCTTGAGACGGATTATTCAATGGGTCTAGATTTTGATATAATCTAGGTTCTTGGAACGGGTTCTCATCGGGTTTAAATTCTCCATCCATAAATCTGAGTTTGGCTTTCTTGGGGTTGTTTTCCAATATTGTTGTTGGGTCTCAAAGCAAATCGATTGGGGTTCACATCAGAAGACCTGAGTCATCTCATTCCACAAGCCAATAGATCGTGGTCTCAGTGAGTATAGCCAACTCTTAGCTCTATCCTTCAAAGAGAAAGGAAAGAACTTAAGTCTCACAATGTCATCAGTTGCATTTTGACTATGAAAAATTGCAACTATTTCCTCAAACTCCCTAATGTGCATATATGGATTTTCATTTTCCAAGCCATGAAAAGTAGGGAGTAACTGTATCATCGCTGTTTTAAAATCCAATTGGCGAGTATTAGCTAGAAATATGATGCATGATGGTATGGCTGTGCATGTAGGATGGAGGTAATATTGAAGGGTCCTAGTGGGTTGATCTTCGTATTCTCTCATTTTCTCAGAATTAGAAAAATTATGAAATAAATTATTAGAAAAATTAGGCTCTGACTCTGACTCTAACAAAGGTCTACAAGCAAACCGACCAAAGACGTTTCTAGCCTTGTGCAAGCAAGGTAGAGAAAAACGCAACACTAAAAAGAAACCAAAACTATAAAAAGAAAAAGAAAATAAAATAAAGATGCAGAAAGCTAAAAGAGGGAACAAAGTTACCGCCTTTACAAATTGCTAAAAAGAAAAATTATCTAACAATTCTTCTACTGTCTCCCCGGCAACGGCGCCAAAATTTGATTACGTCCAAAGAATAACGCCGTAGTTGTAGCATAGCTTTAGGGTGTCGATTTTACATGGAGACAAATTAAAAGAATAGTAGAAGGAACAAAGAAACTAAAGGAAAATATTAAATGATTAATAGAGATAAAAAATTAATTTTAAATGCAAATTAAAATGAAGCAAAGTGATCAACAGAAAAAGTACTCAAATTTGACGAATAGTAGAGCTTTAGGAATCCCTTGCATAATTTTGGTATTTTACTTATTCTTAATTCATTGGATAACTCAATTAGGAATTCAATTCCCCAAATTCCCAATCGGAAGGTATAGATTTATAAACCAAACTTAAACCAAATGTAATCCTTTGAAAAATAATTCACCACTTTTAAAATACGTAAATTACTATCCCTATTGAGAAAATCCAACGACGACAATATACTCAGGGAGCGATATTGCAGGAAAGAACTAAATCAATATAGATAAATAATTGATGCAAACATAATCAAAGAACCAATCCATTCAATAGAAAAAGCATGACTAAATCTATAAATAGAATAAATTCTATAATTATTCGGAGAATAAAACATCAACGATGAATTGAGAATGATAAAACAAAAGAGTTTTAGTAATTGAAGATCAAATACATAAATTAAAAATACCATCTAATGTACAAGTTCATCCCTAACCCTACTTGAGAATTTAGTTACCCATAAATATACTGGACAACAAAAATCTCCAGAGAAAGTTGAAGCGAACTGTGGCCATGGAAGTGATTTTCTCCTCTCTTCGGATCTGCCTCTTGTGCCTCCTCCCACCTATTTCGTGCTAATGATATGCTTATATATAGTAGGAAAGAAACCCTAATGTCCTCTTAATTTCTGCATAAAAAAATCGCCTAAATTTTAGGACTCATCTTGGCAGCCACTTACACACTTTAGGAGTTCGAATTTGGAAATCCTTATTAAAAGACAAATTTATAGCCCTTTAAGATATGTGAGTAAAAAAGTTACAGTCAAAAGACTAAAGTATGTCCAAACTGTCTCATAGCGAATTTCGGACTTGGACTTCTTGTGGTTTCCTTTTGTGATTTCTTTTTCTTTTTCGTTTCTGCCAAATTGCTCTCAAATGCCATAAAAGTCCTCCTTTGAATTTGACTGGGCTTGACTTGCTCTTTTATAAACTCTAAAATTAAACATAAAAAAACTGTTTAGGAGTATCTCAATGTAAATAGAAACTCAATTCAAGAATACACATTAATTCCTATGATTTCTATTCACATTTTAGCATTTTAATATAATAATAGGGTATTTAGAGTGCACTTTCGCATACTCATCAAGACTCACCATACTCCTCATTCTTGTACTGAAGTTTAATACTAGGCTCACGTCTCCTATCTCTTCCAATTTGTAGATTTCTTATCACCACACCTTGTTGATCCATCTTATCCCTCACTTCTCCCAACTTCAAATTTAACATTTCAAACTTTTGTTGTATGGACTGTAATGCAAAGTATGAATTGTCTGCCATCCCCTTCGATGATATGTAAGACATCATAATACACTGCACAAAAGAATGTTAGTAGAAAAAACCTCACACACTCCCTTACGTGTGTACACTCGCATAATGGCACTCCACTCGTGTTTCACTCTTAATTGGCTTTTTCTCGATAATGATCTCACACTCTCTTGTCTTTTACTTCAAGAGTTTTCCCGCTCAAGCTCTTAAAGAACTAAATTGAACTCAATCAAGGCAATACAACCTTGTTTTATTCCAACTAGTAATTAGGTCTAACAAAACAGGAACAAGAGTGATGTAAACCCCAATCGATTTGCTTTGAGACCCAACAACAATACTGGAAAAACAACCCCAAGAAAGCCAAACTCAGATCTATGGATGGAGAATTTAGACCCGATGAGAACCCGTTCCAAGAACCTAGATTATATTAAAATCTAGACCCGTTGAAGAATCCGTCTCAAGAACCCAAATTACAAAGGAGGAACGCCACAAAGGTTTTGATTTACCTTTGATAAGTTCAAAAGTTCAAGGTTTGGTTTGGAGGAAGAAGTGAAGAAGAAGAAGTTTTCTTCCTTATTGAAGTAGCCAATGGTTGAAAGGGGAAATAAAGACTTGGGGCTATTTTAATTACACTTATCTCATAAGCTACAAGGTAGCCGACGGAAAGGGGAAGAGAAACACTTTAAGATTTAGTCAAAACTTATCTCATAAGCTTAAAGAAGGACCAATCAAATTTAAGAAGGAAAAGTTAGTCTTGGTTAAAGCTTCCCTTGGAAGCTTATGCTTGTGACCAATGGATTCAAGATGAATTAAAGGCACAAGCTACTTTTAGTTAAAGAAACCTACGGATTCAAGAAGGAGATAAAGATTTAAGTTACTTGGTCAAAGCTTGCATTGAAAGCTTAAGTGATGTGAACCCCAATCGACTCGTTTCGAGACCCAACAACAATATTGGAAAAACAACCCAGGAAAGCCAAACTCAAGTCTACGGATGGAGAATTTAGACCCGTTGGGAACTCGTTGAAATCCCGTTGAAATCTAGATTATATTAAAATCTAATTATGACAATCAAAGATCAACTCTATCTTCTTCTCCCATTCTAAATAAGCTTCAGGGTCAGTTCTACCTTGGAAAGATGGTATTTTCATTTTGATGTTCTCAAGGTTTCTATCCACTCCATCACGACCCCGTGGGTTTCCCCTAAATCCTCTTTCACGCCTGACTCCTCTATGCCTACCCATCCCAACTTCAGATATTAGGTCATCCTCATCCTCGCCATCTCCTATATCTTCATACTCATGTTCTCTTCTAGGTTCACGTCTCCTCCTATCTCTCCCAACATGCAAATGTTTAATTACTTCATCTTGTTGATCCATCCTATCTCTCACTTCCCCTAACATCATGTTTAACCGTTCAAACTGTTGTTGCATGGCCTGCAACACAAAGGAGTTTTCTGCCATCCCCTTTGGTGATGAGTCACTTTTATGAGACATCGTACGTGCTTGACAAAAACAAATATTAGTGAAAAAGACCTCACACTCTTCCTTACGTGTTTACACTCGAATAAGGGCACTCCACTCCTGTTTCACTCTTAATTGGCTTCTTTTTTTTTTTTTTTGACCATGGTCTCACACTCTCTTGCATTTTACATCAAGAGATTCCCCACTCAAGTTCTTTAAGAACTAATTGAACTTCAAGTAAGATAATACAACCTTGTTTTATCCCAACTAGTAATTATCCAATAAACAAAACCAAGAGACAGACGGAAGGAAAAGAAAACAACAAGAGAATCAAGGGACATATAGGAATGGAAGGGTAACTATAAGGTAAGATACTGACTATAATGATGTATGCAGCCCCTTTGAATGTAAGACTCAATAAAAATTTGGATTTTTTTTTTTCACTGATTCAATCTCAAACTGCTATATTCAACTGTAATAATCAAACAATTGAATTCAAACACATAGAAATTGGCAAGGAAATAGAAGAGAATCAAAGAAATAACACTCCAAGCAATTGACAAACTTACAGATGTAAGAAACCCCAGAAATTCCCAACTCTATAGATGGTGCAAATTTTGGCAGCCCTCAAACAAACAATTTAGCCACCCAATGTTGATGTTCATGAAACAAAAAGATAGAGTAATCTGGCAGCCCTAGGAAACGAATTTCTGCACCTTTTTTTTTTGCAACCTTAGAACAATGAAGCCCTAGAAATAAAGATGCAATAAATAAAAAAATACAGAATTACACCTGATTGGAAACCTTGCTCTGAATACCAAATGATGTGAACCCCAATTGATTTGCTTTGAGACCCAACAACAATACTGGAAAAACAACCCCAAGAAAGCCAAACTCAGATCTATGGATGGAGAATTTAGACCCGATGAGAACCCGTTCCAAGAACCTAGATTATATTAAAATCTAGACCCGTTGAAGAATCCGTCTCAAGAACCCAAATTACAAAGGAGGAACGCCACAAAGGTTTTGATTTACCTTTGATAAGTTCAAAAGTTCAAGAAGAACAAGAGGAGATAACTCAAATTTTCAAAGAAATTCCATATAGTCTGCCTCTCAAATGAGGCTATAAGTTGTTTAAATAGACAACCCCCAAAAACCCTAATGAAAGCGCTCGGGTAATGTAGCGTGAACAGTGTCGTACGCCGCGCTACAGTAACTTCTAAACCCTAGTAAAATAATAAGTTTTCAAATAAACCCTTGGCCAAAATACAAGGCCTTCCCAAAGAAAACCCTAGTCCATTAGAAATAAGACATATGTGGGCCAAGCATCCTCAAGCCCATTTCTTCTAAACTATTAATAAAAGTCTTTTAACAAATTGAGAGTCTTAACAACAATAGGCCCTATCTCTAAGTCATGTCTTCCATAGCTTGTATCAAATGGATCAAAACCGGTTCTTCTTCCTTCAAACCCATCTTGAGTATTGGGCCCTTCATAGCTTCTTCCCAAGTGGATTGCACCAATCCTTGCATTGCTTCCTTGATCTTCTTGGCTCTTGATCTTGTAATTGGCCCATCTGGAACTTGCAAAGGATCTTTAAGGATAGCTCCACCTTGGTTCCCATCACTAACTCTAGCTTTCCAACTGTTGCACCACCCAGCCGCAGGACTCAGACACCACGTCTGCTGTTCCATCACAGCCAGCCTTGCATCAGCCTAGTTTCGTCGCTGTTAGCTACACTGCAGCACTCCCAGCCACTGTACGCACCACCTTCAGTTTGGCTACATCATTCTTCTTCCCCACGGGTCGCTGGTTTTGGTTTCTTCATTGGGTGACAAGCTACAAAGTAAGATTCAAGAAGAAATGCAGCGAGGTAAGTGATTTGATCACAAATTAGGATCATCACAATTTAGCTTATATAAATTACTATTAGAGCCAGCCCTTTGACAGTCATTTTTATGTACCACTCACACAAGCATTTCATTCAGCACAACATAGCACACAAGATCATGTCATTCAGCATCATATTCAGATTCAGAAATTTTACAATTATTTATAGCAGTATGTATATCATGTATCTTATGTCGCATGAGACACATAAGCAATTTCTTAAGTCTAAGTGCAAGATAAGATCAGATTAGTTAATTAGTTAATCAGTTAATCAAAAGGCCATTCAGATGCATGGTACCAAAGCAATTCAGATCAGGGTGGATGTGTAAGCCACAAACTTAAGCATGGTCTACCGTAGTTTGCCAGATTACTACTCAACGGCTCCCCTTGCTACATGTAGCTCTTATTACTGTAAAGTGAGAGATAGGAGGAGATGTGAGTCTAGTATTGAGAATGGGTACGATAAGAACGGAGAGTATGTGATGGGAACCAAGGTGGAGCTATGCTTAAAGATCCTTTGCAAGTTGCAGACGGGCCAATTACAAGATCAAGAGCCAAGAAGATCAAGGAAGCAATGCAAGGATTGGTGCAATCCACTTGGGAAGAAGCTAGGAAGGGCCCAATACTCAAGATGGGTTTGAAGGAAGAAGAACCGGTTTTGATCCATTTGATACAAGCTATGGAAGACATGACTTAGAGATAGGGCCTATTGTTGTTAAGACTCTCAATTTGTTAAAAGGCTTTTATTAATAGTTTAGAAGAAATGGGCTTGAGGATGCTTGGCCCACATGTCTTATTTCTAATGGACTAGGGTTTTCTTTGGGAAGGCCTTGTATTTTGGCCAAGGGTTTATTTGGAAACTTATTATTTTACTAGGGTTTAGAAGTTACTGTAGCGCGGCGTACGACACTGTTCACGCTACAGTACCCGAGCGCTTTCATTAGGGTTTTTGGGGTTGTCTATTTAAACAACTTATAGCCTCATTTGAGAGGCAGAATAGATGAAATTTCTTTGAGAGTTTGAGTTATTTCCTCTTGTTCTTCTTGAACTTTTGAACTTATCAAAGGTAAATCAAATCCTTTGTGGCGTTCCTCCTTTGTAATTTGGGTTCTTGAGACGGATTCTTCAACGGGTCTAGATTTTAATATAATCTAGGTTCTTGGAACGGGTTCTCATCGGGTCTAAATTCTCCATCCATAGATCTGAGTTTGGCTTTCTTGGGGTTGTTTTTCCAGTATTGTTGTTGGGTCTCAAAGCAAATTGATTGGGGTTCACATCATTTGGTATTCAGAGCAAGGTTTCCAATCAGGTGTAATTCTATCTTTTATTTATTGCATCTTTATTTCTAGGGCTTCATTATTCTAAGGTTGCAAAAAAAAAAAAAGTGCAGAAATTCGTTTCCTAGGGCTGCCAGATTACTCTATCTTTTTGGTTTCATGTTCATCAACATTGGGTGGCTAAATTGCTTGTTTGAGGGCTGCCAAAATTTGCACCATCTATAGAGTTGGGAATTTCTGGGGTTTCTTACATCTGTAAGTTTGTCAATTGCTTGGAGTGTTATTTCTTTGATTCTCTTCTATTTCCTTGCCAATTTCTATGTGTTTGAATTCAATTGTTTGATTATTACAATTGAATATAGCAGTTTGAGATTGAATCAGTGAAAAAAAAAAATCCGAATTTTTATTGAGTCTTATTCAAAGGGGCTGCATACATCATTATAGTCAGTATCTTGCCTTATAGTTACCATTCCATTCCTATATGTCCCTTGATTCTCTTGTTGTTTTCTTTTCCTTCCGTCCTTCCGTCTGTCTCTTGGTTTTGTTTATTGGATAATTACAAGTTGGGATAAAACAAGGTTGTATTATCTTACTTAAAGTTCAATTAGTTCTTCAAGAACTTGAGTGGGAAATCTCTTGAGGTAAAAGGCAAGAGAGTGTGAGACCATTATAAAAAAAAAAAAAAAAAACCAATTAAGAGTGAAACACGAGTGGAGTGCCCTTATTCGAGTGTAAACACGTAAGGGAGCGTGTGAGGTCTTTTTCACTAACATTTGTTTTTGTCAAGCACGTACGATGTCTCATAAAAGTGACTCATCACCAAAGGGGATGGCAGAAAACTCCTTTGTGTTGCAGGCCATGCAACAACAGTTTGAACGGTTGAACATGATGTTAGGGGAAGTGAGAGATAGGATGGATCAACAAGATGAATAATTAAAATTTGCATGATGGGAGAGATAGGAGGAGACGTGAACCTAGAAGAGAACATGAGTATGAAGATGTAGGAGATGGCGAGGATGAGGAAGACCTAATATCTGAAGTTGGGATGGGTAGGCATAGAGGAGTCAGGCGTGAAAGAGGATTTAGGGGAAACCCACGGGGTCGTGATGGAGTGGATAGAAACCTTGAGAACATCAAAATGAAAATACCATCTTTCCAAGGTAGAACTGACCCTGAAGCTTATTTAGAATGGGAGAAGAAGATAGAGTTGATCTTTGATTGTCATAACTATTCAGAGGAGAAGAAAGTGAAGTTGGCAGTAATTGAGTTCACTGATTATGCTATTATTTGGTGGGATCAATTAGTGACCAATAGAAGGAGGAATTATGAGAGGCTTGTCGAGACATGGGGAGAGTTGAAAGCTCTCATGAGGCGGAGATTTGTACCTAGCCACTACTATAGGGACCTCTACCAGAAATTACAAAATCTTACACAGGGGTCTAGGAGTGTGGAGGACTACCATAAGGAGATGGAGGTGGCCATGATACGGGCAAATGTAGAGGAGGATAGGGAGGCCACTATGGCTAGATTTTTGTGTGGTTTGAATAGGGAGATAGCCAATGTGGTTGAGTTGCAACATTATGTAGAAATAGAAGACATGGTGCACATGGCTATGAAGGTGGAGAGGCAATTAAAGAGGAAAGGGACATCAAGGTACACTTCGGTTTCTAGCACTCCTTGGAAACCAAAGTGGGAGAAAGATGATCGAGTTGTAACAAAGGCAAAGACCGAACCACCTAGAGGAAAAGATGAAGGAACTAGCAACAAACCCAAGATAGCATCCCAACCCTCTAGAAACAGAGATATTAAATGTTTTAAGTGTTTGGGTTCAGGGCACATCGCTTCTCAATGTCCAAACAAACGTGTGATGATTATGCGTGACAATGGGGAGGTGATGACTGCAAGTGAGGATGATAGTGATGAGATACCCGAGTTGGAGGATGCTAGTGATGATGATGGAGTAGAATACCCCGTAACAGGTGAGTCCCTTGTTGCCAGGCGTGCTCTCAACACACAAATTAAGATGGATGATGCAGAGCAACAGAGGGAGAACATTTTTCATACTAGATGCCACATCAATAACAAGGTATGTAGTATGATCATTGATGGGGGGAGTTGTACTAATGTTGCTAGCACTACTTTAGTTGAAAAATTGAATTTACCTACCTTGAAGCATTCTCGACCGTACAAGTTACAGTGGTTGAATGATTGTGGGGAGATTAGGGTGGATAGACAAGTGTTAGTTACTTTTTCCATTGGGAAGTATCAAGATGAAGTGCTTTGTGATGTGGTGCCTATGCATGCTGGTCATATCTTGTTGGGGAGGCCATGGCAGTATGATAGAAGAGTGATACATGATGGATTCAAAAACATGTACAGCTTTTCAAAAGAAGGCAACACAATCAAGCTTGCTCCTTTAACTCCAAGACAGGTCTATGAGGACCAATTGAAACTAAAAAGTGAGGTTGTCAAAAAAAATAAGAGTGCAAATGAGAGTGATAAAAAAAGAAAGAGTGAAAAGGAGATTGAGCAAAAAAGAAAGAATGAAAAAGAGATTGAGCAAAAAAGAAAGAGTGAGAGTGAAAATGAGCAAAAAAGAAAGAGTGAAAAAGAAAGAGAGTCTGCCGAGAGAAAAGGAAAGACAAAAGTGAGTTTCTATGCAAGAGAAAGTGAGGTTAAGAGGGCTTTCTTCGCAGATCGCCCTATGATTTTTCTTGTTTATAAAGAGTCTTATCTTAATCTTGATGAAACTAACCAGCCTCTTCCTAGTTTGGCTGTTTCTTTGTTGCAGGAGTTTGAGGATGTATTCCCAGAGGAAATGCCTAATGAGTTGCCACCCATTAGAGGCATTGAACACCAGATTGATTTTGTGCCCGGGGCTGCTATTCCAAACCGACCAGCTTATAGAAGTAATCCAGATGAGACAAAGGAGCTTCAGAGGCAAGTTGAGGATTTGATGAGCAAGGGTTACGTGAGAGAGAGCATGAGCCCATGTGCAGTACCAGTGCTTCTAGTGCCTAAGAAGGATGGGACGTGGCGGATGTGCATTGATTGCAGGGCAGTTAATAATATCACGGTAAAGTATCGCCATCTCATTCCTAGATTAGATTATATGCTCGATGAATTGCATGGCTCCTGTATTTTCAGTAAAATTGATCTTAAAAGTGGGTACCATCAAATGAGAATGAAAGAGGGTGATGAATGGAAAACTGCTTTTAAGACTAAGTATGGGCTTTATGAATGGTTGGTTATGCCATTTGGACTTACAAATGCGCCCAGTACTTTCATGAGATTAATGAACCATGTCCTACGTGCATTCATTGGCAAGTTTGTGGTTGTGTACTTTGATGATATCCTAGTGTACAGCAAGGACTTAAATGAACATATTGAGCATTTGAAATATGTGTTTAATGTGTTGAGATGTGAAAAGTTGTATGCTAATTTCAAGAAATGTACCTTTTGCATGGAGAAAGTTGTTTTTCTTGGATATGTTGTTAGTACAAAGGGTATTGAAATGGATAAAGAGAAAGTCCAGGCCATTAGGGAGTAGCCAACGCCAAAGAGCGTCACTGAGGTAAGAAGCTTTCATGGTCTAGCTAGCTTTTATCAGCGTTTTGTTAAAGACTTTAGCACCATTGCTGCACCACTCACTGAAGTCATTAAAAAGAATGTTGGGTTTCATTGGGGGGCTAATCAAGAGAATGCTTTTGCCACTATTAAAGAAAGGTTGTGCTCTGCACCCGTGTTAGCATTACCTGATTTTAACAAAGCTTTTGAGATTGAATGTGATGCCTCAGGATTAGGGATTGGAGCCGTTTTGATGCAGGATAGGCGACCGATCGCCTTCTTCAGTGAGAAGCTAAGTGGGGCATCCCTGAAGTACCCTACTTATGACAAAGAGCTTTTTGCTCTTGTTCGTGCATTATAGACTTGGCAGCACTACTTGTGACCTAGGGAATTTGTGATCCACACCGATCATGAATCGTTGAAGCATCTCAAGGGTCAAGGTAAGTTGAATAAGAGGCATGCCAGATGGATGGAATACATTGAGACCTTTCCATATGTCATCCGTTACAAGCAAGGTAAGGAGAATATTGTTGCTGATGCTTTATCCCGGAGGTATGCATTTCTTACTTCTATGAGCGCTAAAATGCTTGGGTTTGAATGTCTACCCGTTCCTAGTGAGCCATGGGTAGACATATCTATGGACTTTGTTTTGGGGCTGCCTAGGACAAAAAGGGGTAGAGATTCTATTTTTGTGGTTGTGGATAGATTTAGCAAGATGGCACATTTCATTCCCTGCCATAAAACAGATGATGCCACAAACATAGCTGACTTATTTTTCAGGGAGATAGTGCGACTCCATGGTGTGCCCAGGAGCATTGTTTCTGATAGGGATGTTAAATTCCTGAGCTACTTTTGGAAAGTGTTGTGGGGAAAATTAGGTACTAAACTCTTATTTTCCACTACTTGTCACCCACAGACTGATGGTCAGACTGAAGTAGTTAATAGGACTTTAACTCAGCTTTAACGCACTGTTGTTCATAAGAATTTAAAGATTTGGGAGGATTGTTTGCCATTTATAGAGTTTGCATATAATAGGACCATGCATACAACTACTTCATACTCTCCTTTTGAAATTGTTTATGGTTTTAATCCACTTACGCCTTTAGATTTGATGCCTTTACCTGTTAATGGCAGGAGTAGCTTGGATGGACAAAAGAATGCAGAGTTGGTGAAGTCACTTCATGAGAGGGTACGCCTTCACATTGCCCAAAAGAATGAAAGGGTTGCTTCCCAAGCCAATAAAGGGCGAAGGCGTGTCATCTTTGAACCAGGAGATTGGGTTTGGGTGCACATGCGCAAAGAAAGATTCCCAGCCCATAGACGGACTAAGTTGCATCCTCGAGGAGATGGACCATTCCAAATTCTTGAGAAAATTAATGACAATGCATATAAAGTGGATCTTCCAGGTGAATATAATGTTTCTGCTACTTTCAATGTTTCTGATCTTTCTCCTTTTGATGTAAGTGAAGATTCGAGGTCGAATCCTTTTGAGGAGAGGGGGAATGATGGGAACCAAGGTGGAGCTATCCTTAAAGATCATTTGCAAGTTCCAGATGGGCCAATTACAAGATCAAGAGCCAAGAAGATCAAGGAAGCAATGCAAGGATTGGTGCAATCCACTTGGGAAGAAGCTAGGAAGGGCCCAATACTCAAGATGGGCTTGAAGGAAGAAGAACCGGTTTTGATCCATTTGATACAAGCTATGGAAGACATGACTTAGAGATAGGGCCTATTATTGTTAAGACTCTCAATTTGTTTTAAGGCTTTTATTAATAGTTTAGAAGAAGTGGGCTTGAGGATGCTTAGCCCACGTATGTCTTATTTCTAATGGACTATGGTTTTCTTTGGGAAGGCCTTGTATTTTGGCCAAAGGTTTATTTGGAAACTTATTATTTAACTAGGGTTTAGAAGTTATTGTAGCGCGGCGTACGAGACACTGTAGCTACAGTACCCGAGCGCTTTCATTAGGGTTTTTGGGAGTTGTCTATTTAAACAACTTATAGCCTCATTTGAGAGGCAGAATAGATGAAATTTCTTTGAGAGTTTGAGTTATCTCCTCTTGTTCTTCTTGAACTTTTGAACTTATCAAAGGTAAATCAAGACCTTTGTGGCGTTCCTCCTTTGTAATTTGGGTTCTTGAGACGGATTCTTCAATGGGTCTAGATTTTGATATAATCTAGGTTCTTGGAACGGGTTCTCATCGGGTCTAAATACTCATGATGAAGCTAGCAAGAGCCCAATACTCATGATGGGCTTGAAAGAAAGAGAACCAATTTTCATCCACTTGATCTAAGCTATGGAAGATACGACTTGGGCCTATTGTTATTGAAGGCCATGGACTTATTTATTTCACTAAAATTGCTTATTTTATTAGTTATAGGAATTAATCTAGAATAATTGGGCTTTGGGGATGTCCAGCCCACACATCTTATTTCTATTGAACTAGGGTTTTTTGTAAAGGCCTTGTATTTTGGCCAAGGGCATATTTGGAAAGTTATTATTTTACAAACTAGGGTTTTAGAAGTTACTGTAGCACGGCACTATTCCTTTAGGGTTTTGGGAATTGTTTATTTAAACCAATTGTAGCCTCATTTGAAAAAAAAAGAAATTATTGAAATTGATGAATTTTATTCATTGTGAGTTGAGTTTTTCTCCTCTTGTTCTTAATTGAACGTTTGAACTTATCAAAGGTAAATCACAACGTTTGTGGCGTTCCTCTTTTGTAATCCGAGTTCTTGAGACGGGTTCTTCAATGGGTCTAGATTTTAATATAATCTAGGTTCTTGAAACGAGTTCTCAACGGGTCTAGATTCTCTCTATCCATAGACTTGAGTTTGGCTTTCTTGGGTTGGTTTTCCAATATTGTTTTGTTGGGTCTCAAAGCGAGTCGATTGGGGTTCACATCATTCGGTATTCAGAGCAAGATTTCCAATCAGGTCTGATTCTATCTTTTATTTATTGTATCGTTAATCCTATGGCTTCATTGTTCTAGGGTTACAAAAAAGAAAAAAAAAATGGACAGAAATTCGTTTTTCTACGGCAGCCCAAATTTGCGCCATCTAGGATTTGAAATTTGTAGGGTTTCATTGATTCCCTTCTATTTCATTGTCTATTTTTATGTGTTTGAATTCAATTGTTTGATTATCACAATTGAATATTTCTGTTTGTGGTTTGAATTGTTGAGAAAAGAAAAGAAAAGAAAGAAAAGGAAAGGAAAAGAAAAGAAAAAAAAAGAAAAAAAATCCAAATAAAAAAAAGAACAGAGAGAAAAGGATTTTGGGTATAGTTGTTTGAAATACTTTGCAATATGAAATTGAGTGCTATTTATCATTGAATGAGTCTTATCTTTAAATGGGCTGAATACATCTTTCTAGTTGGTACCTTATTTCGTAATTACTCTTTCCAGCATATAAATTCATTGAGTCTCAGGTCATTTTATTCCTTCCGTGTTTTCTATTGTTCTTGTTTCTTGACCCTAATTACTAGTTGGAACAAAACAAGGTTGCATTGTCTTAATTGAGTTTAATTAGTTCTTAAAGAACTTGAGTGGGAAAACTCTTGAGCTAAAAGGCAAGAGAGTATGAGATCATTATCGGGAAAAAGCCAATTAAATGTGTGATACACGAGTGGAGTGCCATTATTTGAGTGTAAACACGTAAGGGGAGCGTGTGAGGTCTTTTTTTCCACTAACATTATTTTTGTGCAGCACGTACTATGTCTCACAATACTGACTTAACACCGAAGGGGGTGACAGAAAATTCATTCTTTGTGTTGTAGTCTATGCAACAAAAGTTGGAAGAGTTAAATTTGAC
The DNA here is from genome assembly GCA_011037825.1 of Carya cathayensis. NCBI lineage: Eukaryota > Viridiplantae > Streptophyta > Magnoliopsida > Fagales > Juglandaceae > Carya > Carya cathayensis. The sequence continues at coordinate 175,320 of QGSO01000686.1, forward strand.
ATTGGGGAAAGTCAGGAATAGGATGGATCAACAAGGTGCATTTATCAGAAATCTACAAAGGGGCGGAGATAGGAGGAGACGTGAACCTAGTATTGACAATAGGTACGATAGGAATGAAGGGTATGGTGAGTCTCTTGTTGTTAGGCGTGCTCCCAATACAGAATTTAAGATGGATGATATAGAGCAGCAAAGAGAGAACATCTTTCATACTAGATGCCACATCAACAACAAGGTATGTAGTATGATCATTGATGGGGGGAGTTGATGTGAACCCCAATCGATTTGCTTTGAGACCCAACAACAATACTGGAAAAACAACCCCAAGAAAGCTAAACTCAGATATATGGATGGATAATTTAGACCCGATGAAACCCGTTCCAGGAACCTAGATTATATTAAAATCTAGACCCGTTGAAGAATCCATCTCAAGAACCCAAATTACAAAGGAGGAACGCCACAAAGGTTTTGATTTACCTTTGATAAGTTTCAAAAGTTCAAGAAGAACAAGAGGAGATAACTCAAACTCTCAAATAAATTCCATCTATTCTGCCTCTCAAATGAGGCTATAAGTTGTTTAAATAGACAACCCCCAAAAACCCTAATGGAAGCGCCTCGGGTACTGTAGCGTGAACAGTGTCGTACGCCGTGCTACAGTAACTTCTAAAACCCTAGTTTGTAGAATAATAACTTGCCAAATATGCCCTTTGTGACGCCCCCAAATTCCGCTTGGGATTGAACGGACATTTGAAGCGTCGAGACATGCAACACAAGGTTACCTGCCCCCGTTCATGACATATAAGATGCAATGTTCCTAACATGCATCTAGCATTATGCAATATTCGCAGCGGATAATCTTTTTCTTTAGCAATACTATGCACCAAACTAAAAATATCCCAAATACTTGAAACATATTTCATACATAAAAACATACTAAAAAGCCGTGATCACTACACTAGTCCAAAATGGTTGTGATCAAAAGAATACTTGAGATACAACTCCAAAAGTACAAGCATTAACCTAAGTTAAATACTATACCATCATCAACATCGCACCGTAGCCTAGATGACCGTATTCAGATGGTCAGATTCCAATTCTTCTTTGGGTCCTGTAACAAGATCTACCATTCGGGGGGAATGGTAGTTGGGACTACCACAGTGAGATTTGATTACAAATCTCAGTAAGTTAACATAAAACTCACACACAGGTTAAAGATGCATGCATGGCAGTAAAAGCATAAATGCATAAGTAAAGTCGTACATAAGCATAGCATAACTTGACATATAACATGACATAACCAGAACTTAAACGTGAACTGAACTTGACTTAACATGACATGAACTTGAGTTTAAAACATAACATGGACTTGAAATGTAGCATGAACGTAAACATGCATAACATAAATATGAACTTGAAAATAACATAAACTTGAACATATCATGACATAAACGTGAACTTGAGACATACTGTAAACGTGAACTTAACATGATGTGAACATGAACTTGGAACATAACTTGATCATGAACATAACATGTACGTGTACATAACAAAACATGAACTTGATCTGAAACTTGACTTATCATGCACTTGATCTGAAACTTGACTTAATACGTACTCCACAGTTGTTGTGGCCCCACGTATTCTACGTGTCACAATTGCTGTGTCTCACGTAGTGTATGCTCCACAGTTGTTGTGGCCCCATACTTCATGCTCCACAGTTGTTGTGGCCCCATGAATACACGTAACATAAAATATAATACGTACTCCACAGTTGTTGTGGCCCCACGTATACACGTAACATAAAATATAATACGTACTCCACAGTTGTTGTGGCCCCACGTATACACGTAACATAAAATATAATACGTACTCCACAGTTGTTGTGGCCCCACGTATACACGTAACATAAAATATAATACGTACTCCACAGTTGTTGTGGCCCCACGTATACACGTAACATAAAATATAATACGTACTCCACAGTTGTTGTGGCCCCACGTATACACGTAACATAAAATATAATACGTACTCCACAGTTGTTGTGGCCCCACGTATACACGTAACATAAAATATAATACGTACTCCACAGTTGTTGTGGCCCCACGTATACACGTAACATAAAATATAATACGTACTCCACAGTTGTTGTGGCCCCACGTATACACGTAACATAAAATATAATACGTACTCCACAGTTGTTGTGGCCCCACGTATACACGTAACATAAAAAATAATACGTACTCCACAGTTGTTGTGGCCCCACGTATACACGTAACATAAAAATATAATACGTACTCCACAGTTGTTGTGGCCCCACGTATATACGTAACATTAAATATAATACGTACTCCACAGTTGTTGTGGCCCCACGTATTCACGTAACATAAAATATAATACGTACTCCACAGTTGTTGTGGCCCCACGTATTATACGTAACATAACATGTCTTATCTTTCTTAATGCATGAGATATTAATTAATATCATATACTTTTCTAACATGGCGTATACTTGTAAATGGCACAATATGATTTAATCATAACATTTCATGGCATACTTAACATGGCATACTTATAACATACATCATTGTATGACAGAAAAGATTATGTAACAGATAATTATTCATGAGAGATTAAATCATACGTAGCAGATAAACATGTAATGACATAGCATGACATGGCATATACGATAACATACATACATAAATTGTAGTTCTCTTACCCATCACACATACACAATAAACTGATAGTAAGTTAGAGGCTAACTTACCTCGATCGTCGCGTTCTATGAGAATAGAGCGCGAGACACGAGGAACTGCACAACAGCTGGAAGAGGAACACTCAAGTCCTTAAGATTTTCACTTCTGAACTCAATTGCCATATTGTAAGCACTTGCAACACCACGGCCAACTTGAGGTTTCACTATACTCGGAAGAGATAAATTGACTTCAGAAAGCCTTTGCACTAAAACAAGTTCATTAAAATTATCAATAACAACCAAACAAACAACTCATTTCTCAATCCATATACTCTTAGCCATAGTCAACCACAAGATGACACCAGTCATCCCGGACTATAATCCATATCATCACTGCTTCGGGACACTGTCATACAGTTTCCCAACATTACACCATACGCTCCACACTTCTCTGCTACGCCATCCAACCCTTCGTGACACGCCATCCGGTGTATCACGACTTAGTACAGAGTACACTCACGTGAACTCTCTTCCATTCACACTACAAAACCCATCACTGCGATACACGTCTCACGGTGCATCGCTACGCGACACGGAGTACGCGCTACGCGTACTTCCTTCGCTACAACACTCATCAACACGATGCACATCACACGATGCATCGCCATACCACACGGAGTACACTACATGCGTACTCCCTTCCTTCTACGACCCACATCACTACAGCGCACGTCGCGCGGCGCGTCGCTGCATTACACAGAATACGCTACACGCGTATTCTCTTCACACAACCCGCCGTATCACATCTACGGCATCCATCTCACGCCTATACTTCACAGCACAGTCCACAAAACTACAAAATCAAGCCTAACACTTCACAACCACACTTCGTTTCACAACTACGCAGCGAACTCCACAAACACTAACTACACAGTCTACAGCCAACCAAATCAACTATGTTAAACATAAATAACTAAAGATAGAGGGTTATACCATCGACGGGATAACCCGTGCGTCGCTCGCTGCTCGTCACGAACATGCGTCGGAGGAGCATACGTGGCGGTACGGTGTCTGTCCACCACATAAAGTGGTAGTTTGGGCTTGAGAAAGGCTAGGCGTGGTCTTGGAAGACTCACGGTCGCCTTGTGATGGTCAAAGGTGGCGGAGCACGGCGGCATCACGCCGTGAACAGTAACTCCGAACGGTGAGCGGAGGAGACGCGAGGTAGCGAAAAGCCATAGAACTTCATGGAAAGCTAGGGAAAGGTAGAGGAACATGTGGTGGAGCTGTGGTGGCGAGGTGGTGGTCGGACGGTGGCTAACGGCGGCAGATCGGCCGTTTGAAACCATTTTTGGCCTTGGAGAGTGCGGGAGAGTGTGAGCTCTACGAAGCTCCGTTGGCCATGAAATTTCTTGGAGAGGTTCATGAGGATGAGAGGAACAAGATGGTGGTGGTGAAACACCACGGGTGGCCGTGTACGGCGGCGCACGGTGGTGCAACCGAACGGGTGTTTTGAGAAACCCATATGAGAAAAAGTGAGAGTTTGGGAAAAAGAAAGACATGGGGAGGAAGCCCTTGATGTGGTGAATCCAATGGTGGTGCTTGGTGGCTGATTTGGCCGTGTATGGTGGTCCAAAATGGTGAAAAGCCTTAAAAACCCATTTGTTTGGAGGCGAGAGTGGCGGCTAACCGTGGCTCGGATGGAGGTGAAACTTGGAGGGGATGTTCACCGGTGAGAGGGGAAGAAATCTGGGTGGGTGGTGTAGTCCACGCCGCCGGCGAGCGGCGGTTCTGGGCGGAGAAAGAAATCGGCAACAGGGGAGAAAACAGGGCAGGGGCAGCAACTTCCGGGGGCTCTCGGCGACTAACGGCTGGTCCGATGGCTCTGAAAATTGGTGTGTATGAACTATGGTGAAAGGGGAAGAGAATGGCGGGGGTGGTGTACGACACCTCCACCGGACGGCGGAGAAACGGGCGGTCAAAGGGGCGGCGACGGTAATGAGACAAGAAGGAAGAGCACGGGAAGAGAGAGAGAATTGGTGGCCGGCGTTGCACACCTCCGGTGCAGATGTGTTCGCCGGTGAGGGAGGGACATGCCGGAGGTGGAGGTGAGGCACGGCGGCCGGAGGTGGCGCCGGTAGGAAGCTAGAACCGATCAGCTATGGTGGAAGGGTGTAAGTCGACCATGGAGAGAAGGAGAGGAAAGAGAAGAAAAAAAAAGAAAAAAGGAAAAATGAAGGAAAAAGGGTAGGAGCCTAGGTAATAAACTTCAATCCTACGTTTTGGGATCCTCAAATAATTCAACGGTGAATTAAAACACTGATTAAAAACGCGTAAATGTTTTATTTTAAATAAAACACTTTAAATAAAACACCACGATGAATTAAGGTAGAATATTATTTTATAAACTAAAATTTATAAAATAATATTTCCTCATCATTATATAAAATGATAAAGTACCGTTAATTAATCGAAGATGATAAAACCAATTAATTTAAATAAGAGTTTTCAACGTAAAATTAAACATCTTAATATCTTAAAACAACTAAAATATTTAATCTAAGTAATTATCCACAATTATAATATTTTCAGAGCTCATTAAATTATTATAATTGTGCTACTTTAAAAACAAGCTTATCTAATACTTTGAAATTCGATGGATAAGATCCGGGAAAACGCCATCGAGGTACAACGCTTAGGATAAAACTGTTCATGATTTTACAGCTGTCGGTGAAGAACAAATTACGTGATTTACGGAAAAGATAATCTATACGCGTGATTCCAGATGAGGGTAAAGACTAGAGAGATGTGATTGCTGTCGGGAAAAAAATCCAAAACTGATAATTTCAGCGGGCTGTTACACCATTGGCCAAAATACAAGGCCTTCACAAAAACCCTAGTTCAATAGAAATAAGACGTGTGGGCTGGACATCCCCCAAGCCCAATTATTCTAGATTAATTCCTATGACTACTAAAATAAGCCCTTTTAATTAAATAAATAAATCTATGGACTTCAATAACAAAAGGCCCAAGTCGTGTCTTCCATAGCTTTAATAAAGTGAATCCAAATTGATTCTCCTTCTTTCAAACCCATCATGAGTGTTGGGCTCTTGCTAGCTTCATCCCAATTGGATTGCACCAATTCTTGCATTGCTCCCTTGATCTTCGTGGCTCCTATTCTTATAATTGATCCTTGAGACTTGGTCCGCCTTAGGGCCCATCATTCCCCCTCTCCTCAAAAGGATTCGACCTCGAATCTCCACCTGGATCAAAGGGAAAAATATCAGTAACATTGAAAATAGCAAACACATGATACATACCTGGAAAATCCACTAAATATGAAGTATTATTAATTTGAAAATGTCCATCCAAGCTTCTTCTGTCATCAATAGGTAAAGGCATTAAATCAAAATGAATAAGTGGATTAAAGCCAAAAACAACTTCAAAAGATGAATGAGAAATAGTAGTATGCATGGTCTTATTATATGCAAACTCTAATAATGACAAATGATATCCTCGCAAATGTTCTTGCAAAAATTCTGTGAATGGAAAACGATACTCCCACAAACGTTCATGAAACACATCTAAAATCTTCCTTACACCAAAATGACCACTCCAACTATATGCAACCTCAATGAATGGCAAACCATACTCCCAAAAGTATTCATGCAATACGTCTAAACTCTTCTTAACACCAAAGGGACCATTCCAACTAAATGCAAACTCAATAAATGGCATGTAATACGCCCACCAATGGTCATGCAACACGTCTAAAGTTATCTTTACACCAAAATTTCCTAACAAAGCACATTCATGTGCTACAAGCACAAGCAACTCAGGCATAGAACTATTAGGCACAAAAAGTCTATTATCTCTAAACAAGTGCCCATCTAATTTATAGAACTTACCAAATGATGCTATCTCACATCCTCTATACACACTAGCCAAGCCATCATCATTAACATACAATTTCTTATCATATTCAAGTCTCAATAATTTTGTATCTAAAATGATGACAAGGACATACCTTCTTGCTAAAGCATCAAACACAAAATTTTTCTTACCGTGTGTGTACTGAAGAATTACATGAGGAAATGTCTCAATGAATTGAACCCACTTGGCATGCATTCTATCCAACTTAACTTGTCCCTTCAAGTGCGTCAAGGACTTGTGCTCTTCAAACAAAGGTTGGCCAGGGATTGTCGCACCTGACACAAGATCAATGTATTGCTCTATCTTTCTAATAGGTGTCAATCCATTAAACATACCGCTAGGAATCATGACCTCATATCCCTGCAACAAAGAGATAACAATGCTAGGCAAAGATTTGTTAAGTTCGTTAGTAATAAAATTTGCTTTAGCATAAAAACTCACTTCTCCCTTTGCTTTTCTCTCACTTTCTTCACTCTCGCTTTTCTTTTCAATCTCATTTTTCGTTTCACTCTCTATTCTTCTTTCACACTCTTTTTCCTTTTCACTCTCTTTTTCTCTTTCACTCTTTTTTTCCTTTTCACTCTCTTTTCTTTCACTCCCTTTTTCAACATCTTTTTTTGAACTCTCGACCTCACAATTGTTTTTCAACTCATTCTCTCTTTTTCTAGAGGTTTCACAATTTCTTTCTTCCTCAATCTCTCTCTCACTCTTTCTTTTTCGTTCAACCTCACTTTTACTCTCTCTTTTATCATCAATCTCACTTTTTACTTTCAGTTGGTCCTCATCGACCTGTGTTGGAGTTAAAGGAGCAAGTTTGATTATTTTTCCATCCTTTTCAAAATTGTACATGTTCCTGAACCCATCATAAATCACTCTCCTATCACACTGCCATGGCCTCCCCAACAAAATATGACCAGCATGCATAGGCACTACATCACAAAGCACCACATCTTTGTACTTTCTAATTGAAAAAGATACAAGCACTTGCTTATTTACCCTAACCTCCCCACAATCACTCAACCACTGCAACTTGTATGGTCTAGGGTGTTTCAAGGTAGGTAAATTCAATTTCTCAACTAAAGTAGTGCTAGCCACATTAGTACAACTTCCCCCATCAATGATCATACTACACCTTGTTGTTGATGTGGCATCTAGTATGAAAAATGTTCTCTCTCTGCAGCTCTGTATCATCCATCTTGCTTTGTGTATTGAGAGCACGGTTGACAACAAGAGACTCACCATACTCCTCATTCTTATATTGATGTTTAATACTAGGTTCATGTCTCCTATCTCTCCCACTTTGTAGATTTCTAATCACTACACCTTGTTGATCCATCCTATCCCTTACTTCTCCCAATTTCAAATTTAACCTTTCAAACTTTTGTTGCATGGAATGCAACACAAAGAATGAGTTATCTACCATCTCCTTTGGTGATGAGTCATTTTTATGAGACATCATATGCTCTGCACAAAAAAGAATGTTAGTGGAAAAAAAGACCTCACATGCTCCCTTACGTGTTTACACTCTAATAATGGCACTCCACTCATGTTTCACTCTTAATTGGCTTTTTTTTTCAGGATAATGATCTCACACTCTTTTGCCTTTTACCCCAAGAGTTTTCCCACTCAAGTTCTTTTAAGAACTAATTTAACTCAATCAAGATAATACAATCTTGTTTTCTCCCAACTAGTAATTAGGTCCAAGAAACAAGAACAAGAGAAAAACATGGAAGGAATAAAATGACACGAGACTCAATGAATTTATACACTGGAAAGAGTAATTACGAAATAAGGTACCAACTAGAATGACGTATTCAGCCCCTTTAAAGATAAGGATCAATCACAAAGCACACAATTTTATACGGCAAAGTATTTGAAACAACTACCCAAAATCCATCTCTCTTCTTTTCTTTTCTTTTTTTTTTTTTCGAATTTTCTTTTCTTTTCTTTTCTTTTCCTTTCCTCAACAATTCAACCACAAACAGAAATATTCAATTGTGATAATTAAACAATTGAATTCAAACACATAAAAATTGACAAGGAAATAATGATAGAGTAATCTTGCAGCCCTAGGAAAATCGAATTTCTTCACTTTTTTTTTTTTTTGCAACCTTAGAACAATGAAGCCCTAGAAATAAAGATGCAATAAATAAAAGATAGAATTACACCTGATTGGAAACCTTGCTCTGACTACCAAATGATGTGAACCCCAATCGATTTGCTTTGAGACCCAACAACAATACTGGAAAAACAACCCCAAGAAAGCCAAACTCAGATATATGGATGGAGAATTTAGACCCGATAAGAACCCGTTCCAAGAACCTAGATTATATTAAAATCTAGACCCGTTGAAGAATACGTCTCAAGAACCCAAATTACAAAGGAGGAATGCCACAAAGGTTTTGATTTACCTTTGATAAGTTCAAAAGTTCAAGAAGAACAAGAGCAGATGACTCAAACTCTCAAATAAATTCCATCTATTTCTGCCTCTCAAATGAGGCTATAAGTTGTTTAAATAGACAACCCCCAAAAACCCTAATGGAAGCGTCTCAGGTACTGTAGCGTGAACAGTGTCGTACGCCGCGCTACAGTAACTTCTAAAACCCTAGTTTGTAGAATAATAACTTGCCAAATAAGCCCTTGGCCAAAATACAATGCCTTCACAAAAACCCTAGTTCAATAGAAATAAGACGTGTGGGCTGGATATCCCCCAAGCCCAATTATTCTAGATTAATTCCTATGACTACTAAAATAAGCCCTTTTAATTAAATAAATAAATCTGTGGACTTCAATAACAAAAGGCCCAAGTCGTGTCTTCCATAGCTTTAATAAAGTGAATCCAAATTGATTCTCCTTCTTTCAAGCCCATCATGAGTGTTGGGCTCTTGCTAGCTTCATCCCAATTAGATTGCACCAATTCTTGTATTGCTCCCTTGATCTTCGTGGCTCTTATTCTTATAATTGATCCTTGAGACTTGGTCCGCCTGGGGGCCCATCAGGAGTTGTACTAACGTGGCTAGCAGTACTTTAGTTGGGAAATTGAATTTACCAACCCTGAAACACCCTAAACCATACAAGTTGCAATGGTTGAATGATTGTGGGTAGGTTAGGGTAAATAAGCAAGTATTAGTTTCTTTTTCAATTAGGTGTTACAAGGATGAGGTAATTTGTGATGTAGTGCCTATGCATGCTGGCCATATTTTGTTGGGGAGGCTATGGCTGTGTGATAGGAGAGTGATTTATGATGGTATTAGGAACATGTATAGTTTTGAAAAGGGTGGAAAAACAATCAACTTGCTCCTTTAACTCCAACACAGGTCCATGAGGACCAACTGAAGTTGAAGAGTGAGGTTGATAAAAAAAGAAAGAGAGAAAGTGAGATTGATCAGAAAGGAAAGAGTGAAACTGAGGTTGATCAACACCGAAAGAGAGAAAATGAGATTCATAAAAAAAAAAAAAAAAAGAGTAAAAGTGAGGTTGAGCGAAAAAGAAAGAGTGGGAATGAGATTGAGGAAGAAAAAAATAGTGAGACCGAAAATGAGAGAGAGAAAAGAAATGAGGGTGAGGCAGAAATCTCAAGAAAAAAGGAGAATAAGTTGAAAAACAATTGTGAGGCCGAGAGTTCAAAAAAAGATGTCGAAAAAGAGAGTGAAAAGAAAAAGAAGAATGAAGAAAGTAGGAGAAAAACAAAGAGAGAAATGAGTTTTTATGCTAAGGCCAGTTTTGATACTAACAAACTTGACGTACCTTTGCCTAGTATTGTTATTTCTTGGTTGCAGGGATATGAGGTCTTGATTCCTAGCGGTGTGTTTAGTGGAGTGCCACCTCTTAGAGAGATAGAGCATTATATCGATCTTGTGCCAGGTGCGACAATCTCTACTCGAAATTTATTTGAAGAACATAAGTTCTTGAATCACTTGAAAGGAACAGGTAAGTTGAATAGAATGCATGCCAAGTGTGATGGGAACCAAGGTGGAGCTATCCTTAAAGATCATTTGCAAGTTCTAGATGGGCCAATTACAAGATCAAGAGCCAAGAAGATCAAGGAAGCAATGCAAGGATTGGTGCAATCCACTTGGGAAGAAGCTAGGAAGGGCCCAATACTCAAGATGGGCTTGAAGGAAGAAGAACCGGTTTTGATCCATTTGATACAAGGTATGGAAGACATGACTTAGAGATAGGGCCTATTATTGTTAAGACTCTCAATTTGTTTTAAGGCTTTTATTAATAGTTTAGAAGAAGTGGGCTTGAGGATGCTTGGCCCACGTATGTCTTATTTCTAATGGACTAGGNAACATAACATGGACTTGATCTAAAACTTGACTTATCATGTATTTGATCTGAAACTGGACTTAACATAAACTTGGAATATTATTCAATTGTCTTGATTAATAACGTGCATTAATACGTACTCCACAGTTGTTGTGGCCCCACGTATTCTACATGTCACAATTGCTGTGTCTCATGTAGTGTATGCTCCACAGTTGTTGTGGCCCCATACTTCATGCTCCACAGTTGTTGTGGCCCCATGAATACACATAACATAAAATATAATACGTACTCCACAGTTGTTGTGGCCCCACGTATTCTACATGTCACAATTGCTGTGTCTCATGTAGTGTATGCTCCACAGTTGTTGTGGCCCCATACTTCATGTAACATAAAATATAATACGTACTCCACAGTTGTTGTGGCCCCACGCATTATAAGTAACATAAATATAATACGTACTCCACAGTTGTTGTGGCCCCACGCATTATAAGTAACATAACATAAATATAATACGTACTCCACAGTTGTTGTGGCCCCACGCATTATAAGTAACATAACATAAATATAATACGTACTCCACAGTTGTTGTGGCCCCACGCATTATAAGTAACATAACATAAATATAATACGTACTCCACAGTTGTTGTGGCCCCACGCATTATAAGTAACATAAATATAATACGTACTCCACAGTTGTTGTGGCCCCACGCATTATAAGTAACATAACATAAAATATAATACGTACTCCACAGTTGTTGTGGCCCCACGCATTATAAGTAACATAACATAAATATAATACGTACTCCACAGTTGTTGTGGCCCCACGCATTATAAGTAACATAAGATATAATACGTACTCCACAGTTGTTGTGGCCCCACGCATTATAAGTAACATAAATATAATACGTACTCCACAGTTGTTGTGGCCCCACGCATTATAAGTAACATAAATATAATACGTACTCCACAGTTGTTGTGGCCCCACGCATTATAAGTAACATAAATAATAATACGTACTCCACAGTTGTTGTGGCCCCACGCATTATAACATAACATAAATATAATACGTACTCCACAGTTGTTGTGGCCCCACGCATTATAAGTAACATAAATATAATACGTACTCCACAGTTGTTGTGGCCCCACGCATTATAAAACATAACATAAATATAATACGTACTCCACAGTTGTTGTGGCCCCACGCATTATAAATAACATAAATATAATACGTACTCCACAGTTGTTGTGGCCCCACGCATTATAAGTAACATAAATATAATACGTACTCCACAGTTGTTTTGGCCCCACGCATTATAAGTAACATAAATATAATACGTACTCCACAGTTGTTGTGGCCCCACGCATTATAAGTAACATAAATATAATACGTACTCCACAGTTGTTGTGGCCCCACGCATTATAAGTAACATAAAATATAATACGTACTCCACAGTTGTTGTGGCCCCACGCATTATAAGTAACATAAATATAATACGTACTCCACAGTTGTTGTGGCCCCACGTATTATACGTAACATAACATGTCTTATCTTTCTTAATGCATGAGATATTATTTAATATCATATACTTTTCTAACATGGCGTATGCTTGTAAATGGCACAATATGATTTAATCATAAACATTTAATGGCATACATGTATCTTATGGCATACTTAACATGGCATACTTATAACATACAATATTGTATGACAGAAAAGATTATGTAACAGATAATTATTCATGAGAGATTAAATCATACATAGCAGATAAACATGTAATGACATAGCATGACATGGCATATACGAGAACATACATACATAAATTATAGTTCTCTTACCCATCACACATACACAATAAACTGATAGTAAGTTAGAGGCTAACTTACCTCGATCGTCGCGTTCTATGAGAAAAGGGCGCGAAACACGAGGAACTGCACAACAGCTGGAAGAGGAACACTCAAGTCCTTAAGATTTTCACTTCTGAACTCAATTGTCATATTGTGAGCACTTGCAACACCACGGCAACTTGAGGTTTCACTATACTCAGAAGAGATAATTTGACTTCATAAAGCCTTTGCACTAAAACAAGTTCATTAAAATTATCAATAATAACCAACAAACAATTCCTTTCTCAATCCATATACTCTTAGCCATAGTCAACCACAAGATGACACCAGTCACCCCAGACTATAATCCATAACACCACTGCTTCGGGACACTGTCATACAGTTTCCCAACACTACACCATACTCTACACTTCTCTGTTACGCCATCCAACCCTTCGTGACACGCCATCCGGTGTTTCACGACTTAATACAGAGTACACTCACGTGAACTCTCTTCCATCCACACTACAAAACTCATCACTGCGATACACGTCTCACAGTGCATCGCTACGCGACACGGAGTACGCACTACGCGTACTTCCTTCGCTACAACACTCATCAACACGATGCACATCACACGATGCATCGCCATACAACACGGAGTACACTACATGCGTACTCCCTTCCTTCTACGACACACATCATTACAGCGCACGTCGCGCGGCGCGTCGCTGCATTACACAGAATACGCTACACGCGTATTCTCTTCACACAACCCGCCGTATCACATTACGGCATCCATCTCACGCCTATACTTCACAGCACAGTCCACAAAATACACAATCAAACTCAACACTTCACAACCACACTTCGCTTCACAACTACGCAACGAATTCCACAAATACAACTACACAATCCACAAACCAACCAACTATTTTAAACGTAAAATAACTAGAGATAGAAGGTTATACCATCGACGGGATAACCCGGCGTCGCTCGTTGTTCGTCACGAACATGCGTCGGAGGAACGTACGTGGCGGCGTACGGTGGCTGTCCACCACATAAAGTGGTAGTTTGGGCTTGAGAAAGGCTAGGCGTGGTCTTGGAAGACTCATGATTTTACAGCTGTCGATGAAGAACAAATTACGTGATTTACGGAAAAGATAATCTATACGCGTGATTCCAGATGAGGGTAAAGATGAGAGAGATGTGATTGCTGTCGGGAAATAATCCAAAACTGATAATTTTAGCGGGCTGTTACATTAGGCGTATTGCATGAACACCTTTGGGCGTATCATTTGCCATTTATTGATGTGTGGCATGAATGTTTATGGCAGTATCATTTTCCATTCATTAATTGGTTGTATAAACGTTTGTGGAAATATTATTTGCCACTCATTGAGATTGCATATAATCAGAATTATCATTTTGGTGTGAGGAAGACTTTAAATGTGATTAATGAACGTTTATGGGAGTATTATTTGCCTTTCATTGACTTATTGCATGAACGTTTATGGGAGTATTATTTTCCTTTCATTGACTTATTGCATGAACGTTTGTGGGAGTATTATTTGCCTTTCATTGACTTATTGCATGAACGTTTGTGGGAGTATCGTTTGCATGTAATAGGACCATGCATACAACTATTTTTTATTCTCATCTTGAAATTGCATATGGTTTTAATCCACTTATTGCTTTTGATTTAATGCCCGTACCTGTTGATGACAAAAGTAGGGACATTTCCAAGTTCTTGATAAAATTAATGATACTTCATATCTAGTGGATCTTCTAGGTAAGTATCATGTGCTTGTTCTTTTTCAATGTTACTGATCTATTTCCCTTCGATCCAGGTGAAGATTCGAGGTCGAATCCTTTTGAGGAGAGGGGGAATGATGGGCCCCAAGGCGGACTAAGTCTTAAGTATCAATTACAAGATTAAGAGCCACGAAGATCAAGGGAGCAATGCAAGAATTGATGCAATCCAATTGGGATGAAGCTAGCAAGAGACCAACACTCATGATAGGCTTGAAAGAAAGAGAACCAATTTTGATCCACTTGATCTAAGCTATGGAAGATACGACTTGGGCCTATTGTTATTGAAGGCCATGGACTTATTTATTTCATTAAAATGGCTTATTTTATTAGCCATAGCAATTAACTTAGAATAATTGGGCTTTGGCGATGTCCAGTCCACACATCTTATTTATATTGAACTAGGGTTTTTTGGGAAGACCTTGTATTTTGGCCAAGGGCTTATTTGGAAAGTTATTATTTTACAAACTAGGGTTTTAGAAGTTACTGTAAGCTGGCACTGTTCAGCTACAGTACCGCGGCACTATTCCTTTAGGGTTTTGGGAATTGTTTATTTAAACCACTTGTAGCCTCATTTGAGAAAAAAAGACATATATTGAAATTGATGAATTTTATTCATTGTGAGTTGAGTTTATCTCCTCTTGTTCTTGATTGAACTTTTGAACTTATCAAACGTAAATCACAACCTTTGTGGCGTTCCTCCTTTGTAATCCGGGTTCTTCAATGGGTCTAGATTTTAATATAATCTAGGTTCTTGAAACAGTTCTCAACTGGTCTAGATTCTCCATCCATAGACTTGAGTTTGGCTTTCTTGGGTTGTGTTTTCCAATATTGTTGTTGGGTCTCAAAGCGAGTCGATTGGGGTTCACATCAGCTTCTCAATGTCCAAACAAACGTCTGACGATTATGCGTGACAGTGGGGTGGTGATGACTGCAAGTGAGGATGATAATGATGAGATGCCCGAGTTGGAAGATGCTAGTGATAATGATGGAGTTGAATACCCCGTAACAGGTGAGTTTCTTGTTGCCAGGCGTGCTCTCAACACACAAATTAAGATAGATGATGCAGAGCAACAGAGGGAAAACACTCTCGATATATGATTCCTGCATCTAATAGTTTCAATACTTCACTCTTCACCACTTCTTTCATAGTAGGATTAAGCCTACGCTGGGGGTCTCTACGAGGGCTAGTTCCTTCCTCCAAATTAATTTTATGAGAACAGACCAGGGGACTAACACCTTTTATATCAGCAATGCTCCAACCTAAGGCTGACTTATGCTTACTTAGGATCTGAATTAATTTCTCACCTTGAGACTCAGACAATTCAGATGAGATAATAACAGGAAAAGTATCACCTGGACCAAGGAAAGCATGCTTTAAACCCTTAGGCAGAGGTTTCAGTTCAACTTTGGGTGCTTCCACACTTGAAGGAATTTGTTTTTCCTCTTTCTTAGGCAACTCCTCAAACTTCGGTTGCCAGGCCCGAGTGCCATAATCCTGAGTTCTATCAAAGATAGCACAAATATCAACTACATCAGATGGATTACTGATAGAATCAAACTCAGAATTAACAAGAAAATACTCAAGGGGGTCAAAATCATGAGCTCCTGGTTGTTTTGCAATATGAAAGATATTCACCTCGAGAGTCATGTTTTCAAAAGAAAGCTTCATGAGCCTATTTCTGCAATTAATAAGAGCATTAGCAGTGGCAAGGAAAGGCCTACCTAAAATCACAGGAATTTTAGAAGTAGTATCAACAACAGAGCTAGTGTCAAGGATTAGGAAATCAACAGGATAATAAAATTTATCAATTTGAATTAGAACATCCTCTACCACACCCCGGGGTACTTTGACTGAACGGTCAGCCAATTGTAATACCACAGTGGTTGGTTTGATTTCTCCCAACCCCAACCGCAAATAAATAGAATATGGCATTAGATTCACGCTAGCTCGTAAATCTAACAAAGCTTGCCCAAACTCATGATTTCCAATGCTTCATGCAATGGTTGGGAAACCAGGATCCTTGTACTTGGGAGGAAAGAACTAAATAGATAAATAATTGATCCAAACATAATCAAAGAACCAATCCATTCAATAGAAAAAGCATGACTGAATCCATAAATAGAATAAATTCTATGATTATTCGGAGAATAAAACATCAACGATGAATTGAGAATGATAAAACAAAAGAGTTTTAGTAATTGAAGATCAAATACATAAATTAAAAATACCATCTAATGTGCAAGTTCATCCCTAGCCATACTTGAGAATTTAGTTACCCATAAATATACTGGACAACAAAAATCTCCAGAGAAAATTGAAGCGAACGGTGGCCATGGAAGTGATTTTCTCATCTCTTCAGATCTGCTTCTTGTGCCTCCTCCCCTTTATTTCGTGCTAATGATATGCTTATATAGGGTAGGAAAGAAACCCTAATGTCATCTTAATTTCCGCATAAAAAAATCGTCTAAATTTTATGACTTATCTTAGCAGCCACGTACATGCTCCAGGAGTTCGAATTTGGAAATCCTTATTAGAGGCAAATTTATAGCCCTTTAAGATATCTTTCTAACTCATTAAGAATCACATCAATACGATATGTGAGTAAAAAGTTATGGTCAAAATACTAAAGTATATCCAGACTGTCTCCTAACGAATTTCGGATTTGGACTTCTTGTGGTTTCCTTTTGTGATTTCTTTTTCTTTTCTTCCAAATTTCTCTCAAACCCCATGAAAGTCCTCCTTTGAATATGACTGGGCTTGACTTGCTCTTTTATAAACTCTGAAATTAAATATAAAAAAAATGCTTAGGAGTATCCAAATATAAATAGAAACTCAATTCAAGAATACATATTAATTCCTATGATTTCTATTCACATTTTAGTATTTTAATCTAATAATAGGGTATTTAGAGTGCACTTTCGCTCACTCATCAGGTTTTTAGGGATTGTTTATTTAAACCACTTGTAGCCTCATTTGAGAAGGTGAGGCAATATTGAATTTTAATTGTGAGTTGAGTTTACTTCTATTGTTCTTGATTGAACTTATTAAAGGTAAATCACAACCTTTGTGGTGTTCCTCCTTTGTAATTTGGGTTCTTAAGACGGGTTATTTAACAGGTCTAGATTTTGATATAATTTAGGTTCTTGAAACGAGTTCTCAATGAGTCTAGATTCTCCATCCATTGACTTGATTTTGGTTTTCATTGGTGAGTTTTCAAATTAATTGTGGGTTTAAGGGATTTCAATTCTGGGGGTTCACATCAAGAGGTTAGAGTAAATAAGCAAGTGTTAGTTTCCTTTTTCAATTGAAAAGTACAAGTACGAGGTGCTTTGTGATGTAGTGCCTATACATACTGGCTACATTTTGTTGGGGAGGCCATAGCAGTATGATAGGAGGGTGATCCATGATGGGGTCAAGAACATATACAGATTTTGTAAAGAATGGAAAAATTATCAAACTTGCTCCATTAATCACAAAACAGGTACCTCCATAAGGAACAACTGACGCTGAAAAGTAAGATTGATCAAAAAAGAAATGGAGAAAGTGAAATTGATAAAAAAAGAAAGAGTGAAAGTGAGATTGATAAAAAAAAAATAGAGAAACTGAGATTGATAAAAAGAGAGAGTAAAATGAGGTTGAGCGGAAAAGAAAGAGTGGGAGTGAGATTGAGGAAGAAATAAATAGTGAAACCTCAAGAAAAACATCAAGAAAGAGAGAGTGAAAAAGAAAATAAAGAGGTGGCTGAAAGTCAACAAAAAAGAGTGGAGCCACGAGAGGAAAAAGAAAGAGAGATTGTAGAGAAAAAAAGGAAAAACAAAAGTGAGATTTTATGCTTAAGCAAACTTTTATACTAACGAATTTAACACCTAGCCTAGTGTTGTTGTTTCTTTGTTGTAGGGATATGAGGTCATAATTCCTAGTGAAGTGTTTAGTGGATTGCAACCTATTAGAGGAATAGAGCCCCAAATTTATTTTGTGCCAGGTGCGACAATCCTTATCCAAATTTTCTTTGAAGAACATGAGTTCTTGACGCATTTGAAGGGATAAGGTAAGTTTAATGCTAAGTGGGCGGAATGTGTTGAGACTTTTCCTCATAAAATCAAACAAATACATCCTTGTCTTCATTTTAGATGCACAGTATTGTGATGTGAACCTCAAACGACTCGCTTTGAGACCCAACAACAATATTGGAAAAACAAACCCAAGAAAGCCAAACTCAAGTCTATGGATGGAGAATCTAAACACGTTGAGAACTCGTTTCAAGAACCTAGATTATATTAAAATCTAGACTCGTTGACGAACTCGTCTCAAGAACCCGGATTACAAAGGAGGAACGCCACAAAGGTTGTGATTTACCTTTGAAGTTCAAACGTTCAATCAAGAACAAGAGTAGATAAACTCAACTCACAATGAATAAAATTCATCAATTTCATTAATGTCTTTTCTCAAATGAGGTTTCAAGTGGTTTAAATAAACAATTCCCAAAACCTAAAGGAATGGTGCCGCAGTACTGTAGCGTGAACAGTGCCGAGCTACAGTAACTTCTAAAACCCTAATTTGTAAAATAATAACTTTCCAAATAAACCCTTGGCCAAAATACAAGGCCTTAGCAAAAACCCTAGTTCAATAAAAACAAGACGTGTGGGCTGGACATCCCCCAAGCCCAATTATTCTAGATTAATTCCTATGACTAATAAAATAAGTCATTTTAATGAAATAAATAAGTGAATAGCCTTCAATAACAATAGGCCCAAGTTGTGTCTTCCATAGCTTAGATCAAGTGGATCAAAACTGGTTCTCCTTCTTTCAAGCCCATCATGAGTGTTGGGCTCTTGCTAGCTTCATCCCAATTAGATTGCACCAATTCTTGCATTGCTCCCTTGATGTTCGTGGCTCTTAATCTTGTAATTGATCCTTAAGACTTGGTCCGCCTTGGGGCCCATCATTGCCCCTCTCCTCAAAAGGATTCGACCTCGAATCTCCACCTGGATCAAACGGAAAAAGATCAGTAACATTGAAAATAGCTGACACATGATACTTACCTGGAAGATCCACTAGATATGATGATGGGAACTAAGGTGGAGCTATCCTTAAAGATCCTTTGCAAGTTCCAGACGGGCCAATTACAAGATCAAGAGCCAAGAAGATCAAGGAAGCAATGCAAGGATTGGTGCAATCCACTTGGGAAGAAGCTAGGAAGGGCCCAATACTCAAGATGGGTTTGAAGGAAGAAGAACCGGTTTTGATCCATTTGATACAAGCTATGGAAGACATGACTTAGAGATAGGGCCTATTGTTGTTAAGACTCTCAATTTGTTTAAAGGCTTTTATTAATAGTTTAGAAGAAATGGGCTTGAGGATGCTTGGCCCACATATGTCTTATTTCTAATGGACTAGGGTTTTCTTTGGGAAGGCCTTGTATTTTGGCCAAGGGTTTATTTTGAAACTTATTATTTTACTAGGGTTTAGAAGTTACTGTAGCGCGGCGTACGACACTGTTCATGCTATAGTATCCGAGCGCTTTCATTAGGGTTTTTGGAGGTTGTCTATTTAAACAACTTATAGCCTCATTTGAAAGGCAGAATAGATGGAATTTCTTTGAGAGTTTGAGTTATCTCCTCTTGTTCTTCTTGAACTTTTGAACTTATCAAAGGTAAATCAAAACCTTTGTGGCGTTCCTCCTTTGTAATTTGGGTTCTTGAGACGGATTCTTCAACGGGTCTAGATTTTAATATAATCTAGGTTCTTGGAACGGGTTCTCATCGGGTCTAAATTCTCCATCCATAGATCTGAGTTTGGTTTTCTTGGGGTTGTTTTTCCAGTATTGTTGTTGGGTCTCAAAGCAAATCGATTGGGGTTCACATCATACGAAGTATCTTTAATTTTATCAAGAATTTGGAAATGTCCATCCAAGCTATTTCTGTCATCAACAAGTAAATGCATTAAATCAAAATGTATAAGTGGATTAAAAACCAACAGCACCTTCAAAAGATTAATGACTTTTAGTATGCATGGTCTTCTTATATGCAAACCCTAATAATTATAAATGATACCCTCGCAGACGTTCATGTAGCAATTTAATGAATGGAAAATGATATTCCCACAAACGTTCATGAAACACATCTAAAGCCTTCCTTACACCAAAATGACCACTCCAATTATATGCGACCTCAATGAATGGCAAACCATACTCCCAAAAGTATTCCTGCAATACGCCTAAATTCTTCTTTACACCAAAATGACAACCTCAATGAATGCCAAATAGTATTCCCACAAGCGTTCATACAACACGTCAATGAATGGCAAATGATACTGCCACAAACATTCATGCAACACGTCAATAAATGGCAAATGATATGCCCAAAGGTGTTCATGTAACACATAAAAAAAACTTCAGCACACCCAGATTACCGAACAAACTACTTCCATATCTATCACACACAAGCAACTCACACATAAAACTAGTAGGCACACAAAGTTTATTCTCTCCAAACACAAGCACATACCAAACGATGTTTTCTCACGTACTCCATACACACTGGCAAAGTCATCATCATTAGCATGCAATTTCTTGTCATATTCAAATCTCAATAACTTTGCATTTAAAATAACGATACGATCATACCTTCTTGCTAATGCACAAGCCACAAAAGTTTCCTTACCATGTGTGTACTTGATTACAAGAGGAAAACTCCCAATACATTCCTCCCACTTGGCATGCATTCTAGTCAACTTACCTTGTCCATTCAAGTGTATCAAGGACTCATGTTCTTCAAAGAAAGGTCGGGTAAGGATTATCGCACCGGGCACAAAATCAATGTATTGCTCTATCTCTCTAATAGGTGGCAATCCACTAAACACACCATTAGGAATCATGACCTTATATCCCTGCAACAAAGAAACAATAATACTAGGCAAAGTTACGTCAAGTTCGTTAGTATTAAAAATTGCCTTAGCGAAAAAACTCACTTTTCTTTTTGTTTTCCTCTCATTTTCTGCACTATCTCTTCTCTTTTCACTCTTTCTTTTCCTTTCACTCTCTCCTTTTTCTTCAGTCTCTTTATTCTTTTCACTCTCTTTTTTCTTTTCACTTTCTTTTTCCTTTTCACTCTCTATTTTCTTTTCACTATCTGTTTTTTCTTCACTCTCTCCTTCTCTTGAGGTTTTGGCCTCACTATTTTTTTCTTCCTCAATCTCATTTCTACTCTTTCCTTTTTTAGCAATCTCAGTTTCTCTCTTTCTTTGTTGATCAACCTCAGTTTCACTCTTTCTTTTCTAATAAATCTCACTTTCTCTCATTCCATTGTGATCAACCTCACTTTCACTCTTTCTTTTTTTGATCAATCTCACTTTCTCTCTTTCTTTTTTGATTAACCTCACTTTTCAACTTCAGTTGGTCCTCATGGACCTGTGTTGGAGTTAAAGGAGCAAGTTTGATTATTTTTCCATCTTTTACAAAGCTATATATGTTCTTGACCCCATCATGGATCACTCCCCTATCACACTGCCACGGCCTCCCCAACAAAATATGACTACAATGCATAGGTACTACATCACAAAGGACCTCATCCTTGTACTTCATAATTGAAAAAGATACTAGCACTTGCTTATTTACCCTAACCTCCCCACAATCATTCAACCATTGCAACTTGTATGGTCTATGAAACTCCCCAACAAAATATGACTACAATGCATAGGCACTACATCACAAAGGACCTCATCCTTGTACTCCTAATTGAAAAAGATACTAGCACTTGCTTATTTACCCTAACCTCCCCACAATCATTCAATCATTGCAACTTGTATGGTCTAGGGTGTTTCAAAGTAGGTAAATTCAATTCCTCAACTAAAGTAACGCTAGCCATGTTAGTACAACTCCCCCCATCAATGATCATACTACATACCTTGTTGTTGATGTGGCATTTAGTATGAAAAATGTTCTCTCTTTGATCATCCATCTTAAATTCTGTATTGGGAGCACGCCTAACAACAAGAGACTCGCCATACTCTTCATTCTTATCGTACCAATTCTTAATACTAGGCTCACGTCTCCTCCTATCTCTCCCACTTTGCAAATCTCTAATCAATGCACCTTGTTGTTTCATCTTATCCCTCACTTTCCCCAACTTCAAATTTAACCTTTCAAACTTTTGTTGCATGGACTGCAACAAAAAGAATGAATTGTCTGCCACCCCCATCGGTGTTAAGTCACTATTATGAGACATAGTACATGCTACACAAAAAAGAATGTTAGTGAAAAAAAGACCTCACACGCTCTCTTACATGTTTACCCTCGAATAATGGCACTCCACTCGTATATCACACTCTTAATTGGCTTTTTCCCGATAATGATCTCACGCTCTCTTGCCTTTTACCTCAAGAGTTTTCCCACTCAAGTTCTTTAAGAACTAATTGAACTCAATCAAGACAATACAACCTTGTTTTGTTCCAACTAGTAATTAGGTCCAAGAAACAAGAACAAGAGAAAACACGAAAGCAATAAATTGACCTGAGACTCAAGGAATTTATACGCTGAAAAGAGTAATTACGAAACAAGGTGCCAACTAGAAAGATGTATTCAGCCCCTTTAAAGATAAGGCTCAATCAATTGGCCACCGTTCGCTTCAGTTTTCTCTGGATATTTTTGTTGCCCAGTATATTTATGGGTAACTAAATTCTCAAGTAGGGCTATGGATGAACTTGCACATTAGATGGTATTTTTAATTTATTTATTTGATCTTCAATTACTAAAACACTTTTGTTTTATCATTCTCAATTTATCGTTGATGTTTTATTTTCCGAATAATCATAGAATTTATTCTATTTATGGATTCAGTCATGCCTTTTCTATTGAATAGATTGGTTCTTTGATTATGTTTGGATCAATTATTTATCTATATTGATTTAGTTCTTTACTGCAATATCGCTCCTTGAGTATATTATCGTTGTTGGATTTTCTCAATAGGGATAGTGATGTGAACCCCAATCGACTCGCTTTGAGACCCAACAACAATATTGAAAAAACAACCCAGGAAAGCCAAACTCAAGTCTATGGATGGAGAATTTAGACCCGTTGGGAACTTGTTTCAAGAACCTAGATTATATTAAAATCTAGACCCGTTGAAATCCCGTCTCAAGAACCCAAATTACAAGGAGGAACACCACAAAGGTTGTGATTTACCTTTAATAAGTTCAAGAGTTCAATCAAGAACAAGAGGAGAAAACTCACTCACAATTAAAATTCAGAATAAAAGTCTAAGCCTTGGAGTGGCTGGTTACATCCTTTAAATACCCTCCCCAAAACATAGTAAAACCCTAGACTAAAATTTGAGACCCTACTCTCAAAAATGTCCTTCAGTGAACAGTAGCCGCGCGGTACTGTAGTATGAACAGTGTTATGCTACAATACTTCTAAACCCTAGTTCAAATAAAATAAGACATGTGGGCTAAGCATCCTCAAGCCCACTTATTCTAAACTAATAATAAAAATCCTTTTAAACAAATTGAAAGCCTTAATATCTAAAGGTCCTATTTCTAAGTGAAGTCTTCCACAGCTTGGATCAGGTGGATAAAAGCTGGTTCTCATTCTTTCAAGCCCATCATGAGTGTTGGGCTCTTGCTAGCTTCATCTGCACCAATTTTTGCATTGCTCCCTTGATTTTCGTGACTCTTAATCTCGTAATTGATCCTTAAGACTTGGTCCGCCTTGGGGCCCATCATTTTGGCAGCCCTCAAACAAGCAATTTAGCCACCCTACGATGATGAACACGAAACCCAAATGATAGAATAAATTGGCAGCCCTAGGAAAAAGGAATTTTTGCAACTGTTTTTTTTTTCAATCCTAGAACAATAAAGCCCAGAATTACCAAATACAATAAATAAAAGATAGAATCAGACCTGATTGGAAACCGAGCTCTAAATACCAAATGATGTGAACCCCAATCGATTCGTTTTGAGACCCAACAACAATATTGGAAAAACAAACCCAAGAAAGTCAAACTCAAGTCAATGGATGGAGAATCTAGACCCGATGAGAAATCATTTCAAGAACCTAGATTATATAAAAATCTAGACACGTTGAAGAACCCGTCTCAAGAACCCAGATTACGTATGAGGAACGCCACAAAGGTTGTGATTTACCTTAGATAAGTTCAAACTTTCAATCAAGAACAAGAGGAGATAAACTCAACTTACAATAAATAAAATTCGTCAATTTCAATAATGTCTTTTTTTCTCACATGGAGCTACAAGTGGTTTAAATAAACAATCCCCAAAAACCCTAAGTGTCACCGTACTGTAGCATGAACAGTGCCGCACTACAATAACTTCTAAAACCCTAGTTCACTTAAAATAATAACTTTTCAAATATGTCCTTGGCCAAAATGCAACGCCTACCCAAAAACCCTAGTTCATCAGAAATAAGACGTGTGGGCTGGACATCTCCTAAGCCCAATTATTCTAGATTAATTTCTATGACTATTAAAATAAGCCCTTTTAATTAAATAAATAAGTCCATAGTCTTCAATAACAATAGGCCCAAGTCATTTCTTCCATAGCATATCACATGGATGAAAACTATATGATGTGAACCCCAGTTGATTTGCTTTGAGACCCAACAACAATACTGGAAAAAGAACCCCAAGAAAGCCAAACTCAGATCTATGGATGGAGAATTTAGACCCGTTGATCTATGGATTGCACCAATTCTTGCATTGCTCCCTTGATCTTCGTGGCTCTTAATCTTGTAATTGATCCTTAAGACTTGGTCCTCCTTGGGGCCCATCATTCCCCCTCTCCTCAAAAGGATTCGACCTCGAATCTCCACCTGGATCAAACGGAAAAAGATCAGTAATATTGAAAATAGTGAACACATGATACTTACCTGGAAGATCCACTAGATATGAAGTATCATTAATTTTATCAAGAATTTAGAAATGTCCATCCAAGCTATTTCTGTCATCAATAGGTAAATGCATTAAATCAAAATGTATAAGTGGATTAAAACCAAAAGCACCTTCAAAAGATGAATGAGAAATAGTAGTATGCATGGTCTTCTTATATGCAAACTCTAATAATGATAAATGATACTCTCGCAGACATTCATGCAACAATTCAATGAAAGGAAGATGATACTCCCACAAACGTTCATGAAACACATCTAAAGCCTTCCTTACACCAAAATGACCACTCCAATTATATGCGACCTCAATGAATGGCAAACCATACTCCCAAAAGTATTCCTGTAATATGCCTAAATTCTTCTTTACACCAAAATGACAACTCAGATTATATGCAACCTCAATAAATGCCAAATAATTTTCCCACAAGCGTTCATACAACACGTCAATGAATAGCAAATGATACTGCCACAAACGTTCATGCAACACGTCAATAAATGCCAAATGATACGCCCAAAGGTGTTCATGTAACACATAAAAAATCTTCAGCACACCTAGATTACCCAACAAACTACTTCCATATCTATCACACACAAGCAACTCACACATAAAACTAGTAGGCACACAAAGTTTATTCTCTCCAAACAAATACCAATCTAGTCTATAGCACTTACCAAACGATGTTTTCTCATGTACTCCATACACATTGGCAAAGTCATCATCCTTAGCATGCAATTTCTTGTCATATTCAAATCTCAACAACTTTGCATTTAAAATAATGATACGATCATACCTTCTTGCTAATGCACAAGCCACAAAAGTTTCCTTACCATGTGTGTACTTGATTACATGAGGAAAAATCTCAATCCATTCCTCCCACTTGGCATGCATTCTAGTCAACTTACCTTGTCCTTTCAAGTGTATCAAGGACTCATGTTCTTCAAAGAAAGGTCGGGTAGGGATTATCGCACCGGCCACAAAATCAATGTATTGGTCTATCTCTCTAATAGGTGGCAATCCACTAAACACACCACTAGGAATCATGACCTTATATCCCTGCAACAAAGAAAAAACAATACTAGGCAAAGGTACGTCAAGTTCGTTAGTATGAAAACTTGCCTTAGCGAAAGAACTCACTTTTCTTTTTGTTTTCCTCTCATTTTCTGCTCTATCTCTTCTCTTTTCACTCTTTCTTTTCCTTTCACTCTCTCTTTTTTCTTCAGTTTCTTTATTCTTTTCACTCTCTTTATTCTTTTCACTTTATTTTTCCTTTTCACTCTCTATTTTCTTTTCACTCTCTATTTTTTCTTCACTCTCTCCCTCTCTTGAGGTTTTGGCCTCACTATTTTTTTCTTCCTCAATTTCATTTCCACTCTTTCTTTTTCGCCCAACCTCAGTTTCACTCTCTCTTTTTTTAGCAATCTCAGTTTCTCTCTTTCTTTGTTGAACAACCTCAGTTTCACTCTTTCTTTTCTGATCAATCTCACTTTCTCTCATTCTATTTTGATCAACCTGACTTTTCAACTTCAGTTGGTCCTCATGGACCTGTGTTGGAGTTAAAAGAGCAAGTTTGATTATTTTTCCATCCTTTACAAAGCTATATATGTGCTTGACGCCATCATGGATCACCCTTCTATCATACTGCCACGGCCTCCCCAACAAAATATGACCACAATGCATAGGCACTACATCACAAAGGACCTCATCCTTGTACTTCCTAATTGAAAAAGAAACTAACACTTGCTTATTTACCCTAACCTCCCCACAATCATTCAACCACTGCAACTTGTATGGTCTAGGGTGTTTCAGGGTAGGTAAATTTAGTTTCTCAACTAAAGTAGTGCTAGCCACATTAATACAACTTCCTCCATCAATGATCATACTACATACCTTGTTGTTGATGTGGCATCTAGTATGAAAAATGTTCTCTCTTTGCTGCTCTATATCATTCATCTTAAATTCTGTATTGGGAGCACACCTAACAACAAGACACTCGCCATACCCCAACAAGAGACTTGCCATACTCTTCATTCTTTTTCCCGATAATGGCACTCCACTCCACTAGTAATACTCGAATAATGGCACTCAACTCGTGTATCACACTCTTAATGGCACTCCACTCGTGTATCACACTCTTAACTCATTCTTTGTGTTGTATGGAAATGCAACAAAAGTTTGAAAGGTTAAATTTGAAATTGGGAGAAGTGAGGGATAGGATGGATCAATAAGGTGTAGTGATTAGAAATCTACAAAGTGGGAGAGATAGGAGACATGGGCCTAGTATTAAATATCAATATAAGAATGAGGAGTATGGTGAGTTTCTTGTTATCGAGCGTGCTCTCAATACACAAAGTAAGATGGATGATACAGAGCTGCAGAGAGAGAACATTTTTCATACTACATGTCACATCAACAACAAGGTATGTAGTATGATCATTGATGGGGGGAAGTTGTACTAATGTGGCTAGCACTACTTTAGTTGAGAAATTGAATTTACCTACCTTGAAACACCCTAGACCATACAAGTTGCAGTGGTTGAATGATTGTGGGGAGGTTAGGGTAAATAAGCAAGTGTTAGTTTCTTTTTCAATTGGGAAGTACAAGGATGAGGTCCTTTGTGATGTAGTGCCTATGCATTGTGGTCATATTTTGTTGGGGAGGCCATGGCAGTATGATAGATGGGTGATCCATGATGGCGTCAAGAACTTATATGGCTTTGTAAAGGATGGAAAAATAATCAAACTTGCTCCTTTAACTCCAACACAGGTCCATGAGGACCAACTGAAGTTGAAAAGTGAGGTTGATCAAAATGGAATGAGAGAAAGTGAGATTGATCAAAAAAGAAAGAGTGAAACTGAGGTTGTTCAACAAAGAAAGAGAGAAACTGAGATTGCTAAAAAAAGAGAGAGTGAAACTGAAGTTGGGCGAAAAAGAAAGAGTGGAAATGAAATTGAGGAAGAAAAAAATAGTGAGGCCAAAACCTCAAGAGAGGGAGAGAGTGAAGAAAAAACAGAGAGTGAAAAAAAATTAGAGAGTGAAAAGGAAAAAGAAAGTGAAAAGAATAAAGAGAGTGAAAGGAAAAGAAAGAGTGAAAAGAGAAGAGATAGAGCAGAAAATGAGAGGAAAACAAAAAGAAAAGTGAGTTCTTTCGCTAAGGCAAGTTTTCATACTAACGAACTTGACGTACCTTTGCCTAGTATTGTTGTTTCTTTGTTGCAGGGATATAAGGTCATGATTCCTAGTGGTGTGTTTAGTGGATTGCCACCTATTAGAGAGATAGAGTAATACATTGATTTTGTGGCCAGTGCAATAATCCCTACCCGACCTTTCTTTGAAGAACATGAGTCCTTGATACACTTGAAAGGACAAGGTAAGTTGACTAGAATGCATGCCAAGTGGGAGGAATGTATTGAGATTTTTCCTCAGGTAATCAAGCACACACATGGTAAGGAAACTTTTGTGGCATGTGCATTAGCAAGAAGGTATGATCGTATCATTATTTTAAATGCAAAGTTATTGAGATTTGAATATGACAAGAAATTGGATGCTAATGATGATGACTTTGCCAGTGTGTATGGAGTACGTGAGAAAACATCGTTTGGTAAGTGCTATAGACTAGATTGCTATTTGTTTGGAGAGAATAAACTTTGTGTGCCTACTAGTTTTATGTGTGAGTTGCTTGTGTGTGATAGATATGGAAGTAGTTTGTTGGGTAATCTAGGTGTGCCTAAGATTTTTTATGTGTTACATGAACACCTTTGGCCGTATCATTTGCCATTTATTGACGTGTTGCATGAACGTTTGTGGCAGTATCATTTGCCATTCATTGACGTGTTGTATGAACGCTTGTGGGAATATTATTTGGTATTCATTGAGGTTGCATATAATCTGAGTTGTCATTTTGGTGTAAAGAAGAATTTAGGCATACTGCAGGAATACTTTTGGGAGTATGGTTTGCCATTCATTGAGGTCACATATAATTGGAGTGGTCATTTTGGTGTAAGGAAGGCTTTAGATGTGTTTCATGAACGTATGTGGGAGTATCATTTTCCTTTCATTGAATTGTTGCATGAATGTCTGCGAGAGTATCATTTATCATTATTAGAGTTTGCATATAAGAAGACCATGCATACTACTATTTCTCATTCATCTTTTGAAAGTGCTTTTGGTTTTAATACACTTATACATTTTGATGGGCCCCAAGG
Organism: Carya cathayensis; assembly: GCA_011037825.1. NCBI lineage: Eukaryota > Viridiplantae > Streptophyta > Magnoliopsida > Fagales > Juglandaceae > Carya > Carya cathayensis. The sequence goes on from QGSO01000686.1 coordinate 204,960, forward strand.
CGGACCAAGTCTCAAGGATCAATTATAAGAATAAGAGCCACGAAGATCAATGAAGCAATGCAAGAATTGGTGCAATCCAATTGGGATAAAGCTAGCAAGAGCCCAACACTCATGATGGGTGATGGGCCCTAAGGAGGACCAAGTCTTAAGGATCAATTACAAGATTAAGAGCCAAGAAGATCAAGGGAACAATGCAAGAATTGGTGCAATCCAATTGGGATGAAGCTAGCAAGAGCCCAACACTCATGATGGGCTATGGGCCCTAAGGAGGACCAAGTCTTAAGGATCAATTACAAGATTAAGAGCCATGAAGATCAAGGGAGCAATGCAAGAATTGGTGCAATCCAATTGGGATGAAGCTAGCAAGAGCCCAACACTCATGATGGGCTTGAAAGAAGGAGAACCAGTTTTGATCCACTTGATCTAAGCTATGGAAGACACGACTTGGGCCTATTATTATTGAAGGCCATGGACTTATTTATTTCATTAAAATGGCTTATTTTATTAGTCATAGGAATTAATCTAGAATAATTGGGCTTGAGGATGCTTGGCCCACATATGTCTTATTTCTAATGGACTAGGGTTTTCTTTGGGAAGGCCTTGTATTTTGGCCAAGGGTTTATTTGGAAACTTATTATTTCACTAGGGTTTAGAAGTTACTGTAGCGCGGCATACGACACTGTTCACGCTACAGTACCCGAGCGCTTTAATTAGGGTTTTTGGGAGTTGTCTATTTAAACAACTTATAGCCTCACTTGAGAGGCAGAATAGATGAAATTTCTTTGAGAGTTTGAGTTATCTCCTCTTGTTCTTCTTGAACTTTTGAACTTATCAAAGGTAAATCAAAACCTTTGTGGTGTTCCTCCTTTGTAATTTGGGTTCTTGAGACGGATTCTTCAATGGGTCTAGATTTTGATATAATCTAGGTTCTTGGAACGGGCTCTCATCGGGTCTAAATTCTCCATCCATAAATCTGAGTTTGGCTTTGTTGGAGTTGTTTTCCAATATTGTTGTTGGGTCTCAAAGCAAATTGATTGGGGTTCACATCATTTGGTATCAGAGCAAGGTTTCCAATTAGGTGTATTTCTATCTTTTATTTATTACATCTTTATTTCTAGGGCTTCATTGTTCTAAGGTTGCCAAAAAAAAAAAAAAAAAGGTGCAGAAATTCGTTTCCTAGGGCTGCCAGATTATTCTATCTTTTTAGTTTCATGTTCATCAACGTTGGGTGGCTAAATTGTTTGTTTGAGGGCTGCCAAAATTTGCACCATCTATAGAGTTTGGAATTTCTGGGGTTTCTTGCATCTCTAAGTTTGACAATTGCTTGGAGTGCTATTTTTTTTATTCTCTTCTATTTCCTTGCCAATTTTTATGTGGTTGAATTCAATTGTTTGATTATTACAATTGAATATTGCTCTTTGTGTTTGAATCAGTGAGAAAAGAAAAAAAAATTCGAAAAAAAAAATCCAAAAAAAAAAAAAAA